>JAMKPZ010006135.1:0-12187 GCA_024699675.1 Amphibolis antarctica | reverse complement strand
ATTTTATTTAACTTTTACCTTAAAAGAAAAGGTGGTCACGTACGTCTCCGGCCGACTCGTAAAGCACTGTTATTCCACAGGGTTAACTCCGAAATATTTTTATTTACATTAAATGTAAATCCTTTCGATCAAAACATAGGCTTCATTTTAAAATAAATAGTTTTTATTTTAACGATGGTAAAGAATTAAAGTTGAAGGTAATTTTATAAATGATATTAAAATTATATAGTAAATTACAAAATGATATATTAAAATTTATACAAATATACGAAAGTTTGTGAATAATTTGAACTACTTATTTTCAAATGAAGTCATAGTCAAAGGTAACAACACTAAAAGTCGCTTATCTAAAATTTTTAAATCATAATTTCGAATTCTTGCGACTTGAGTTTATAATTTGCTAATTAATAAGATTTCCAAAAGGCGAAGCACCCTACTGTATCGATCTTCTTGTTCTTATTCGGTTTGAAGTTTCATTTCACATTCATATGTGATGGGAAATGGGAAGTTTTTTTTTCCCTGGGAAAATCGATGGTAAAAGAGATTGAAATCTTAATTGCAAAGAAGAAAATTCTAATAATTGCAGGAGCAAAAAAAATTTCACCGACAATGAGAATTTTAAAAAGTTTTCGAGGAATATCACTTCTTTGCCTAAGATTACACATTCATAATGACAATGCATTATCTGTGACTGTCATATTATTTTAACTGTCATAAATAGTATCAATTACGATGACTTTCTTCCTATATGATCACCTTTTCCATGCATGCCTGTCTTTCCACGCACTCCCGTCTCTCTGCGAAAACCTTCTCCCACCGTACTTTTTAAAAAATATTTCATATATGAAGAATATTAGGTACAAAAATTACATGATTTTAATAGATTTTGATAATACTTTTTATTTTTTAATATTATTTGTGATGACTGTTTAACAGCTTTTCTAGCCGTCCAACGTATTTGTAATGATTTATAGTTGTCACAAAGTTTTTTTTTTCGTTAATTTTTTTTTAAATGATCATTTGTGATAGCTAATTAGGCGGTGTTTAGTCATCACAAAGTATTTTTTTTTCGTTAAATTTTTTTTAAATGACTATTTGTGACGACTAATTAGATTATTTGTGACAATTCTTAGTCGTCGCAACTACAGTATATATGATGATTTTTAAAATCGTCACAAAGTATTCGTGATGGCCTTTATAGCTACGATTTGTGTCTATCACATGAATCGTCACAAATAATATATTTATGACGATTTTAAGAGTTTTTAAAATAATTTTAACCACGAACGATTATTTTTCTTGTAGTGTTTGTACACATAAACTATTCCAACCAAAAAAAAAAAACTATTACAAACGATAAGCAGCAAAAAGGTCAAACTCGTTCTTATTCTATACTTCAAATCTACGTTCTGATCTCTTACGGTGGTTTTGCCGCTAGCAAGATTACTTGTTGTTCAAAAAAGAAAATAGGCTGTTTTTTGTGGAAGTTGAATCTTCTAGATTTTGAAAACCGAAGAAGTTCAACATCGAACGGGGCAGCAGCCGGCAGCTTCCACGAAATAGAACTTTGAGTTTTCTTTTTTAAAATTTTTTTTTAAAAGAACGAGAACTCATTCTCAAACTAAGACGTACGTACAAATCAGACAACCACTCCATTCTTTTTGAATTCAAAATTTCACATATTTCTTTTCAATCCGTGAGCTGCAAGTATGCAAAGTTTTGTTTGAAAGTAATGAAATAAGTAAAATTAAATTATATAATAAATAGTATGTTAATAAGAATTCATGTATAAAAATTTATATAATAACAATAATAAATAAAAATTTATACATAATTAAATTTATAATAAGTCGAGCTGTTGCTGTTCTTGTCGAAGCGGACTTTTGCAGTGGGTTATCGTTAATATTCATTAAAAAAACACATGGACGCACGACAACCAACAATCCATCTCGATCCATCTCTGATAAATCAACGAAATAATTAATAACAGTACCTCTTTTACCTTTCAACAATATAATATGGTGTGCAAAATTCGGTAAGTACGTGATCACGTATTCATACACGCGTACGTGTACTTTTAGGAGCGAGCGGTAGCCGTAGTGACTAATTAATTAATTAATTAAGTTGGTAATCCTTGGTCTGAGAAATGTCCAGCTGGGTCGACGTAAAAGGCATGCTCACATTAATTAATTGGGGGCTATTTTCCTTCAATAGAAAGACGGAATTGGGTGGCTATGCATCCATTAATTAATCCATCCTAACATCTGAACATGGTAGTCATCTTGATTAATCAACTGTTTATTAACGTGTACAGTACTAAATCCGGATACACATATAAATAAAATCACGTGCAGCCGGTGCAGCACGTGGCAGATCATTGATTTGGAAGAAAAAAGGAAAGTTTTGGGTTCAGAAGCAAAAAGGTACGTTACGACCGTTGTCGGATAAAACTCAGACGAAAAATTCGGAGCAAACAAGAGAAAAAAGGGGCCACAGGAAGCACTCGCGCAGTGCCAAGTAGACCGCCGTCATCCACGCATCTCTGGAAGGTGGAGCTAGGATTTTACAAGTTTGGTGTGAACGCGTTGCGGCGTCGGAATCTGGCGCAGGCCGAGAAAGGAAGTCCGCTCGCTGTTTGAACGGGTCTCCATCTTTACTCCCCAACTCCGTCACCCAACATGTCATCCTTACGCGGAGAGGCACGGGCGGCTTCACAACGGTCGTCGCTCTATAAAACGGACACCAACCCTCCAGTTCAATTACTCCCAGCGGCGACTTCGATCGAGAGGCTGCAAGAAGCTAGCTAGCTTGCTTCCAGGCCAATATTCCAATCCGGCAAGCAGCAGGCGAGGTTGTGCAATTCCTAAATCGCTCCGGAAGGAGGCATGAGACGGGGGAGAGGAGGGGAAGGGGAGGTGGTGGACGTCAACATGGCCCACGTTCTGATGCTGCTGTCCCGTGGAGCCGTCGGCGTGGCGGAGGCGCACCGCACCCCCGAGAGGGTGTTCGTGTGCAAGACGTGCAACCGCCAGTTCCCGTCCTTCCAGGCCCTGGGCGGGCACCGGGCCAGCCACAAGAAGCCCAAGTTGGTAGACGAGCAGGCGGTGGGGAAGGCGTCGCCGGGCAAGCCGAGGGTGCACGAGTGCTCCATCTGCGGCCTCGAGTTCGCGCTCGGCCAGGCGCTCGGGGGGCACATGAGACGGCACCGCGTCCCCACCCCCAACCGACCGCAGATCTCCACCACGCACGCCACCGCCCACCACAGCGGTAGTGCCGTTGAAGACGCCGGCGGTGGCAAAGGCGGCGGCGGGAGCGCGCAGCTCCAGGCTCCCTGCCTGGACTTGAACTTGACGCCCATGGAGAACGACGCGGAGCTTCGATTGCTCACGTTCAGCCTTGGCCTTCCCATGGTCCACTGATCTATAAATCCACCTTGATTGCTTCTTTTCATTTTTCGGCGATTCTGTACATGGGATCAATATATTATGAATTGTTCACAACCTGCAGTTGATTTTGTGGGAAACATATATGATCGTCGGATTAATTAAGTATATATAATCAATAGTGTAGCGCTGGTTAATTAATTATTTTGAGAGTTTTGCTGCTAGCTCTTTCAAAAATTATTGTGAAAATCATATGTAATATTGTAATTGGGATCGATCGATGCATGAGATTGCGTTTTGAAGAAAAATCACTCACCATCGACTTTTTCTCTATTTTTCTCCTGCCAAAACATAATTAAGGATGATTGTAAAAGATTAAAAGTCACATCGAGCAATATTTATTAATCGATCTGTACATGATCGAACTTTGTACGCGCGCGTGCCCATCAGCATCATCGATCTTTAATTTGAAAACCGAGGAACCTAGCCTTTCTGATAATAACTAGATTTAATTAGCGTGGTACAATTTTATAGGTTAAATTTTATAAAATAATAATAATATAGAATATTTATGTAAAATTAAAATTAAAGTTGTGCTTGTAAAACGAAGCTGTAAATTTGCATTGCGATTAATAATGATCTTCTACGAATGCAATCAGGATGAAGCCTCGCGCGGACGGTGCCATCCAAAGTCAAACAGTTTAATGGATTGTGACTGCCGAAAAAAACAAACGCGAAATGAATACCTGCGCTGTAGAAAATTGGAAAAAATCCCACTCAAGTAACGTGACATTCACACCGAAATACTTCAGCGGTACGTCATAGATCATGGACGGATGCAACCTACCAAACTGCGGTGGCATTTTTCCGAAAATACGATAAATTTCCATTGATTTAGCCTTGGAGCAAAAGTAGTTAATTCCGATGACGCTGGAATGAGACTGGTGTGAAACCAAAGCGTAGAGTTACGGCATGTATGGTAAAAACGTCCTCTTAGCAGCTATGATTAATGGTAAGGCTATTCATCAGATGTCAAGTGTTAATTGGATTGATTATGGACATAACCTTATATAATAAAAGCTTCGTATGATAGTAATTCTTTTAACTTTGAAGTACGAAAAAATATTATATATATATATTAAATAAGAAAAAATAAATGTATTTTTTTAAAAAAAGCTGAAACTGTCTTAAAAATCTTTTACCTCGTCGACAGTTACGTTAAAAGTAATTTTTGATTGTAAGAGATCAAACGAAACCTAAGTTACCACATTGAATTCCTTCCATTGTAACTGTGAAAATATGGGGTCTTTTTTTCCCAAACTGTAAATGGCACAGTATGGCCGGATCACCATCAATTACGATCGCGTTTGATGGGATTCTTTTATTGGTTTAAAATATATTACAAAGTCAGCGGATTTATTTTTTTTTAAAAGAAAGAGAGAGATTTGTAATCCACGGGGAATGCATGTGGTCCAGACTTTCTCACTCGATCGATCGTGAAAAATAAATTAACCCTTAATGTATGCATCAGTGCAATAGACTCGAACGAAGCATATTTTTCAAGTAACTTAATTAATTCCTCCTCAAAAAAAAAAAAATCACATTTTTCGGGTAGAAAAATCGCGCAACATTACCAAATTAATAACCAGACTCCAATAAATTTACCTGTGGATTTTTAAGTTTTGATTGAACCCGGCTACGAAGCATGCTTTGTTTTTGTTTTCTTTTTGGTATTTTTAAACCATGGTTAATTATAGGAGTGGATCAGATCATATTTCCAAATCCAATTGGTTGTTTGGCGTAACTTTTAAAATTATTTATAATATTATTATTATCGTATAAATTTCAGTATATAAATTTTAATTATATTAATTATTACGTAATTTTAACTCTATTTTCGAAATTAATTTTAATTTTAATTTTATTTAACTAGCTGAAGTTATCTCCAAATGCATCCCTACTATAACATTTGATGGTAGGTAACATCCAACATGAATATAAATATTTCGATAATTTCTTTCATTCCAACGTAATTAACTTAATTGGGTTACTTCTTCTCTCTCTCTCTCTCTCTCTCTATATATATATATATATATGTATTCTAATTTAATTAGTAGGAGAAAGTAGGTGAAGGTATTTGGAACATTTATAGGTGAAAATAAATTCGATGTTCTTTTGTAGATGAAAAATATCTGGTCAATCAATTGATTAAGGTCAATCAAGAAAAGTCAAACAAAGCTGTGTAACTTAATTAAAACCCATATAAAATTGGAAGTCAACATATGTTTCTTACAATATCAGTCAACGAATATCAAGTACGTGATATATATCTTTAATTTGGTCGATCTTTAAAAAATTAAATCTTGTTGCCAAATTCGATCTAATGCCTAGCTAGCTAGTTGATAAATAATTTGCTCAAGGTACCTTATAATCAAGCGAAGAATTAATTATGCAAGGTCCCTGATAAGTTAGTCGCTGAGATTAATTATGTATATATTCATATGTTGGTATTATGTCTATTAAAGGAAGCAGCATTTATTAATAGATGGAAAGAACTATCACTTGCGAGGAGTACTTACCCAAGGATCAAGGCAGAGTCGTTGTCCAGAAAAGAAAAAGGAAAAAATTTGTAGTTACGTTACCTACGGATCACGGAGGTGAAGGCCCGGAGTTTCCAACAAGAAATTAAGCATAGCCAGCACACAATAAACGTTTCCAACAAGAAATTAAGCATAGCCAGCACACAAAGGTTTCGTTCAAGAAAAGTTTTAGCCACACGTGTGAATGCCTACCGTGCCTTGCTCATCTCCGCCGAGTAGCGAGTGCAGTGAATAAAATACGCGGAACAACGTCGACATTCTTGAACGAACGAGCAGGAACCCCGTGCGGCTCGGAGACCGGAGTAGATTTCACACCCGCAATTAATGCATTTAGTCTTGATTACATATGCTTAATGAGTCACGGATTGGTACAAAGAAGAAGAAAAGTCATCGCACGGTAAGAAGGAATTGGGGAACGAATCTGATCAAACCGGAAGGCAGCATCGTTGGAAGGCACCTAAGCGCTTGCGAGTCGACAACGGCGGGTTTAAAAGTCAAAGGCTTCGTCACGTCGATCGTCCGTCACGTAATCGTCCCGCCCAAGTTCTCCGTGTAAACCTCAGCCGCCGGTTAAAAAGCGTAGATTTTTGTATTCAAACGAAAACATTATCGTTACGCAGGGTTTTTAATTAGAATTTAAATTTTGTCGTCATCTTGGGACGCGATGACGAATGCCGGTGGATTTACGTTTTGGTTTTAACTTTGTATTTTTTTACGTATAAATTTTTAGAACCTAAATTATTATATAATTTTAATTTTATTTATAAAATTAATTTTTAATTTTAACTCTCTAAATTTTAAAATTAAAAAAATTATTATAAACGTACTTTTAATTTATTTTTATTTTTATTTACAATGGCAAGGGTCAAGATTTCACCGGAAAATTCCGTTGACTACGTGCTAGTGTCACATGGCATTTCTAAAGTTATCTTCGCCGCAAGTCTACACCCATCTCTAACCAAACCTACCTAATATATCTATCTATATCTATCTATCTATCTATCTATATATATATATTAGTATGTCATTGTCTAAAGTTTCTCACTTCGTAAATAAATATGTCGTGATCCAGATGAAACCCATTTACAAAATGAGCAGTTAATTACCGATTAATTGATTTAAAATCAAATATGGCTTCCGTGCTCAGATGTCACAAGTAACAAGATAGACTCTTTGAGAGAGGCGGAGCTAAGTTCACGCGATCATTGAATCTTCGGCCCTCTCATCTCACAAGACACGTAAGTACAGCTGGATCCCATGAAAGGCTCAGGTCGCAACACGCATGCCTGCCCCGCTGTATAGAACACAACCGTGGATAATAATCACCGTTCCTTTCGTCAACTCATGCACGTTTGATTTTCAAACGGCTGAGTTAAGCATGTCGTAATCGATTTTAATCAATCCAAAGATAGATAGATGATCGATAGTTATTAATTTTTGTTATGATTAAAACGCTGTTATTCTATTTTAAAATTAATTCACATTTTATAGTTCATTTTTATGCCCGTAAGTATTTACATAATAAAATTATATCTTAAAATTAATTAATAATGAGTAAAGAATTCTTTGTATATTAGATTTAATTCAATCCTTACATTTATCGATATGACGTTTCTAACATAAAATACCAAAGAATGCACAAGGTTAGATGGGATCGTACGCGTAGTTTTGTTGATTGAACTTTCTTGTTGAGCTTTTATTTTAAATTACACACACACGCATATATGATTCAAGACGGACGTAGCGTTGAATACCATCAGCCTTGAGGTTTGATAGTTCCTATTGGTCAAATATGTTACCCTAAGCCTTCTTTAATTTGTTTTCTACATCAAAGTTGCATAGGTCTAGCTGCTCCAAAGGAAATTGATTAGCTCTTAAAATTTAGGCATTATTCACAAGCAATTCTTTTTAATTTTTAAAATTATTTCTAACATTATTATTATTATATTACACAAATTTTAACATATAAACTTTTATTACCCTAATTACTATATAGTTTAATTTTTCTCATGAAAATAATTTTAGCCTTCATCTTTATTCAACTTCTAGAGTTAAAAAGTTGTCTTCAAACACACTTTTAAGCTTTATTCGAATAGTGCTAGAGTGGGAAAAATCAATTTTTCCTCAATCTTTCGTAGAACGTATTTAGAGCACAAGCAGGCTTTTTGAAGACGTTGCATGAATCGTGTACAATGACACCGCACAGATGTTCCTCTTCTCACCCTCCCGTGAATTGTGTATAGTGATGCATCTATGAAAGAAAATACAGAAATGTGATGATAAAAGGAATGAAGCTGACTTCGACACTAATCCATCACGTGATTCTAGGTAGAAGCCCTCCCTCTTTCTTTTGCACCGACAACTGAAGAGGAAACACTCCTGTAGGCGTTGGTTGTGGGTCGTCCAGACCAGGAGTTCCCTAAGAAGCCCCCCTCTTTCTTCTGCATTGACAGTTGAAGAAGGACCTTTCTCGCAGACATTGGAAGTTCCCCGCTAGTTAGGTGTGTACAGCCATTACTTCATGGTGTATTGTAAAGTTAAGTCGTAAAGTAAATATACCGTATAGCTATTCCCAAAAGATTGTCTTTGTGGAGCCAAGACTTACTCAACGATGGTTCGTTGGACAAATGTTTGTTCAATAGAGGTTCGTTGGGCAATAAAGTAAATTCATTGTCTAAAGTAAGATTAATAGTGTACACATCTTTTTAGGTTAAGAGAATATGTTTTTTTACATTTTATGTGAAAGAGAGAGTGTGTGTTTTTAAAAAATCAAATTTCACCCGTCGATCTCATGATCGACAACCACCAATTTCTAGTGAAATTTCTCAAGTGAATATCCGTTGATCGATAGGAAATTTCTTTTAATTAAATGATAAAAGAATATTATTTAAAATACATAAATGTTGATGTGATGTAATACATGATGATAAAATAATGAAAAAAATAGATTGAAGAATGTGAAAAATGTGATGAAAATTGGGAGTAGCACTGGGAGTTAAGAGTGACATTCATAAATGAAGCCTTAGAGCATTCATGAGTAACTTTTTTAAATTCTCAAACTTATTTTCAATATTATTATTATTTTATAAATTTTAATGTCTAAAAATTATTATATAATTTTTACTTCATTTACGAAATTAATTTTAACTTCAACTCTTTTCAATTCTCGAAGTTAAGAAAAACTGCTCATAAACACATCCTTAGAAACAGATTGGAAAGGAAGCTCGCTAAATTAACGTTGATCGAGTTACAATGAAAAGAATTCTGCATCGCTTTAAAGACGTACCACACAGCATTATGCATGCATATGGTTAATTATGTGTTTTTGAAGTAATAGAAAAGGTAATTAATTACATTTGAAATTTGCCCAGACAAATTAATATTATAACCTAATTAAACACTAGGCTAGCTGCTTCATCAAATATTACATCGATCCCGAACGCATGTGGTTTTCTTAAATTCACACCAGGACGCAATCGATCAAACCGCGCGGTTGCCACCGAATTATTGATCTGTATATATGCATGCATTTTTGACCTTGGAACTTGAGATCCGTCGTCATGAATTTGGACCCATACTGAATAACTACAATGCCTACCAGCATCTGCTAGCGACTGCCGCCTTCTTGTTTTTCGATTTTATCTCTTCGATTGGGAAAATCTGGACGAAATTAACCCGAGGCCCCTACGCATGGGTTGGTTGTGTGGTTGAGCTTCGAGTCGTATGTTTTTCTTGTTCACCGATTCAGAGAAAGCTGAACAACGAAGCAACCGCTCGCGCAGTCGCAGCGTCTAGAACAATTAAGCGTCGTGCGTGCATGGACGTTGCCGTCACGGATGACGTGCCGAGGTGGGGCCGGGGGTGCAAACCAAGTCCGTTGACTACCATGACTTGTCTGTAAATAGTGTTAGTACGCTGGCGGACCCACAAATTTCAAGATATTTTGCGTTTAATCGTCGTTCGGATTCAGATTACGGTGGATGGATAAAAACGACACTAGCCGTGTTCCACCGTCGTAAATTTATAAGTAGCTTGTTTGGAGTACGCAGACGCATATATGTATTGGAGCATGAGAAGGGACGGAATGAAGGGAGGTGACGGCGGGATGGACGTCCGCGACGTGGCCAACTTCCTGATGCTTGTCTCCGCCGGGGCCAACCCCGGCGCAGGTGGAAGGGGCGTCGACGGCTACACGCTGCCGCCGCCCTCCGGCCGCGTGTTCGAGTGCGCGACGTGCAAACGCAAGTTCCCCTCCTTCCAGGCCCTCGGCGGCCACCGGGCCAGCCACAAGAAGCCACGGCTGCAGCTAGGGCGTGATGACGGAGTACCCGCGCAGCCGAAGCCCAAGACGCACGAGTGCCACATCTGCGGTCTCGAGTTCGGCGTCGGACAGGCACTCGGCGGCCACATGAGGCGCCACAGGAGTGTCCTGGCCGACCGGTTCTTCGTCGGCGCACACGTGGGGAAGAAGAATAAGGCTGCTAGCACTACTACAGGTCGCGGTGGTGAGAAGGCGATGTCGGGGTTGGACCTGAACCTGCCGCCCGTGGACAACGACGCCGAGTTTCGCTTGCTTGCTTCCGCGCTTGCGCTTCCAGTGGTGGTCGATTCTTCTTCTTGATCCATCTTTTTTTTCCCCCTAATTGATGATTTCAGTTGTGTGATTTAATATAGTTGGAAGAACATATATATATGGCTACTTAGTTGTGATTATATATAATGATGCTTTTTGGAGAATAATTAATATATTCCTTATTGTGATTCATGAAATTCTTGTCACCGCTTTCTGCTAACACGTACGATTGTGAAGCAATTGATTAACTTAATTTGCAAGAACATTTATTCATCTGGACGTTGAATTAATTGATCGTACCTCGGCTCTCCCGCAAGTTTAATTACAGCAGCTTCTTTAGGGATCGACCTCTCCAGCTCTCCTCGCTTCTATCAGCATATTACGTAAAATTAAAGGATAAGCACAGAGAAAAATTTTACCATTTCTGAATACCTTTCGTGCACCCCATCCTATCGAATTCGATTTCGTATACGAGTATATTTTATTTCCCATTTCCACACGAAAACTTTCTTGCAGATCTTTGAGAAATATATATACACTAATTTGTTAACAACTCAAATATGTATATGTATATGTGTGTGCGTGTGTATTACTGGAAATAAATCCTGAATGTTAATCTTTGATATGCGACCGGCTATTTATTATATCGAAAGTCTTTTAATTATTGAAAGCTTTATTAGATTGCATGCGATATTGAGAATACTTTTATGTGATCGATTTGATGAGTATGTATTAGTTAAGTTTTTTATATCAAAAAAATCCGCTTGAATTAATCTGAAAAGATTGTTGCAAAATTTTGATTGATTTGAATTGGTTTCTGATGGTGAGTATAATTAACGAAAGAACTGTTGGTGCATTTTTGGGAAATTTGATTTGGCATTGTGAATACTTGTAGGCCGCATAATTTGAAATAGTTTCATTTCTTCGTTGATGTTGCATGCGTGATCGAGCAGTCTTCTTCACTCGATTGAAAGAGCACTCATTTTGGTAGTAAATATGCAAAAATCTGTGTTCAAAGTTGATGTATGTTAAAACTTCCCTACACAGGCAATCAAGTTAGCGATCGGTGAGGTGCAATCTTACCTGTTAATATGAAAAGTTTGAATTCTGAGGTATGATCATTTCAACCTTTAGGTACGTTATATATAGCCCATTGGTAAAATCAGTCCATCTCTGCAATTTACGTATTTGGGTTAGACAACATGACCAGGATAGAAGCTTTTTCTGTCTCCGTATGCTACTGATCAACGTGTCCTTGATCGGTGGCCTTGCAATGAACATTACTCTCGTAGAAAAATCTTCAGATAAAAAAAACCTAGAATTGGGTATGATTTTACATAAATTCAAATCTTTCAGATCTTGATTCCTGAGGAACCGCGAAGCCAGGAACGCCACGTGAGCGCCACCCTCGACCATCCACTTACCCGACCCGACCACCAGCCTAAGCTTGCACTTTTCGTTTCCATGACCCTCGACCGGCTCGGCCCACTTGCATCCAGTGGACTCCGATAAAACATGGAAGAATGACGAGTACGATCGTTTTTTCTCTTGAGCCATTATAAAGAAACTTCAATTATAAAAGTATAGTTAGGAAAGGCCAGTATAAACTTACTCTAATACTCTTCTTCATT
>JAMKPZ010006134.1:0-10065 GCA_024699675.1 Amphibolis antarctica | reverse complement strand
TATTTCATAATTAAAACATTTTTATTTTTATTTTTCAATTTGTAATTTTTTTTAAAATGTAATTTAATTTTGTTGTAAAATTTGTTTAAATGTAATTGTAAATTTGCAATAATGTAAATATAAAATACGTAATTCATTAATAAATAAAAACTTAATTTAATTATATGTATTGTTGTCTGATTGTCTCATTTATTAAGTTGTTGAATACTTGAATGTTGAATTAAATTTAAATATTGATGGTTGAATGGTCGTATGCATGGGCGGGTAGGCTAGGGAACTGTGCCTGGGCCGGTAGTCGGGTCATTGGGTCGGTTGCAGGGTCATTGGGCCGACAGTCGGCTCGCAGTGTTGGGTCCTGCCATCCCGCCCAAGGGGGAAGGCCGGAAGGGCGGAAGGCGGTGTGGGCCTGCAAGGACCGCAAGGTGAACAATCACGTGGGCGGGTGGGGGGTGAACCGTGAACAGGTCATGCGGTCGGCAAGGGAGACTGGATGTTGGGTCTTGGATCAGCTATCGGGTCATTAGGCCTGCCGTTGGGTCGTAGCGTCAGGTCTCAGGAAGAATCGTGTTGGTCGAACTTGTGTCATTGACCAGCACGAATAGTATTTTTTCGTGCCACAGGTTGTACCTAGGCTAGACCATTGGTGATGTAGACCGTGTCGACACAAAAATCATGTCGTGTCGAACTGACACGACACGATTAACAAGTCTAATGATATTTTACTTGATAATAACTTCACAGATTTTATTTTCAAGTCCAATTAGTAGATGGCACATCTCATAATCAGTGGAGAAATTTCCTTGACTTGTACTTGTTTATTGGCTACCTTACAAATTCAATCAACATACATTATGTCAACATAACAAATCATTAAGAGATGCACTGATTAAATTCTAAAATTTAGTGTTATGGTTAAAATAGGAAAAATACTTACTGGGAAATTTCAATTTTATAACTGTATGCTTCTAATTAAGTTTTTGTCATACGTGAGCAGTGAGGTAAAAGAATATAATCCTATTCAAACAAAAAGGGGATGAATGTGTAATGCTTGCACTTATTTGAGTTTAAAATAGAAGATAATTATTTAAATACCACTTCTTTATTTTACTACTTTATCATTTCTTATTTATTGAGTCATATTTGCATGGATAATCTTCCATTCTTCTTCATGCCTACTATCATAGTCCATGAAGAAGCATGGTTCACTTTTAAATTATGGATTGTGCTTCTATTAAGGTATCTCTTTTTTATTTCCATACACAACTCCATGTTGAAATCTCAATTCCATCCCCCCAAAAAGATGAGGTTCAGCGACTTTGATTTCATCCATCTAGATTCTTCAGCACTTTAGCTGCTTCTTTTCTTTGTTTGAATCTTATTTCTATATGCTTCTCTGAGGTAAATGTAAGCTTCTGATGGTGTTCATAAATATATTCTGCTTATCTTTCCCTTTCAACTATGATGATAACATGTGCGTGTTCATCTGTGCTCACTCAAAACTTTTTCTTGTCATCATGAGTTTTATGATTTTCGACTACTTTCATTTTTGCTTGGCAAATTAAGAGCAAGATTTCCATTTTCAATGGCCTTAGGGATATGCAGCGAGAGAGTTTTTTAATTAAGCAGGGTGTCAAACCTTGAGAGATGACAATCATATCCAAGGAGGCGGTATGAACCTAATGCATGTTTGATTGTCTTATCTAAGATTTTTATTTACTCAATTCTACTAAATCCTCTTGAGAAAGCTTTTGCAACATGAAAGTTCAAGATAGTTTAATTGATTTTGGAGCAATTTGTGGAAATCATTCTGGATTCTCAAATATTGTTGGTACTTGACAGTATCTCTACACATAACTATACACTTATGTCCTATTTACACTCTGATTTCGTTATGTAGACAACTTTGATGTTGTCTTTGTATTTTCTAGATAACCTTACATTTAGATTTCTGAAGGCAACTTGTAAATTTAACTTAAGATTAAATGCTTTGTATTCTTTATTCTATATCTTGTCAAAATTATTTTACTGATATTATTCATCTTAATTTATTTATATTGGTATTATTGTTAGAGAAGTTTGTTTTATCAATGTTATTATTTTCAAGACTAAGTAAAAAGTCATTAAACTTTACATTTTTATGATTACTGGACATCTCTTGGTGCTATTAGATGGACAAAAGTTTTGGTGATTTTTGACCATTACAGTAATCATCACAGATATATTATTTGTGATGATTAAAATCATCACAAACAACTATTTTTCCTGTAGTAACCTAAGTCACTTTTTTCATGATTTTTATAAAATAATGAAAAATTAACAATGTTATCTTATTGTTTGTTGATTAAAAATAGTGGTACGGGTGGGTGCTTCGTGGAAAAGCCCCGAATTTAATATCATTCGATAATTTTTTTTTTCAATGATTTATTGTATATGTTGAAACTCTGTGAAAAGGTTTCTTGATCGAGTTGCAGGGAATCATGAAAACGTTGTTTTGTTTCAAAAAAACTAATTTTACAAGTAACATTGATTTGTAACTTAGTCTTTATTTGTGTTAATGAAATTTATGAAAATCGAATTGAAATAAATTTAATTTTTATGAATTATTTGTTTATGTTAATAAAATTAAATTTAATTTATTTCTATCGATACTATTAATTCTTTAATTTAAAATAAAAATAAAGTCTAAACTCATAAGGTATGAATCGTTTAAAATTCATTTAATTCAAGTTTTTTCACTTAAATCGTCAAAATTTTTAATTTTTTTTAATTCTAAAATATACAAAAATATCTTTATATTAAATTTATTTTTATCTAATTTAATTCTATTAAAAAATAAATTTTTATCTATTTATTTTCGTCTAAACGTGTAAAAAAACATCCTGTGGCAACATTTTTTATTTCCCCCGACCAACCTGACACCGAGAGGATCGGTCAGTCCGCTTTTGTATGGGCTACAGGCATAGCTCCGATGCGTCTGGTCCATTTAGGGCCCGTTTGAAGGTGTAGTGTAAATTAACAATTTTTTTTACATGCAACGAGTCTTTGATTTTAGTTAATTTTAAAACGTAATTAATGGTCAACTCTACTTTACTATTTTTTCCTATTTTAACATTTTTTTCAACCGAATGTTGATTTTAAATAATTTAAAAATAACTAAGCATCGACAACAAATTATGAGTTACAACTAACAACATTTTTAAAATTTTTCGGACAAAGAGTTTTAGTCGTTTTTTTCTAAAAAAAAAAAACTTTCAAAACTATGTGGATTTTTTTGATTAAAGGTAAATACATTTAGATTAAACCACACCTATAAAACCAGAACAAAGTCTAACTAGTCTTTCGAAAGAAACAAGAACCTTTGCCTTCGAGGTCGTCGCTCTATTTTCCATCCGTGACGTTTGGACTAGCAGCAATGTATGTGTGTGCGTGTATATATTACACACACACATCATTGCTTACAATTTTGGTTATTTACAAATTTTACTGTCTTGATTTGGATTGAATTCTTCTTTTAAGTTAACATTTCAAACTTCCGATATATACAATCAAATTTTTTTGTACGTACGTGCTCGCGGAAGGAAAGATGGTGTGACAAGGAAACCGTAATTACAAAGGTCCGTTTAAAATAAAATAGTAATAGTGTTGTCGGTCCTCCGTTGTTCAGGAAGAAATATTCACTAAAAAAATACGTGGCATCTACAAACCTTTTTTGGGACGCAACATAAGTAGCGTATGTTAAAATTTGAAAGTTCGGATGAAAGCTTGGTTTTAAAGTTCAAGATAATAAAATGATAATTTGGTAAGCAGAAGGTATCGGCGTGATAATTATTGTAAATATAAATCAGTACGTTAGTTAACCTGCGAGTAGCAATGCTAACCATCGACCATTAATCTTCTTGAAAGATTCGCAAACCATATATAGATTCGAATTTCAAAAAATTGCAGAGAATCAAATGACTTGAAACGGAGCGTTTTTTTTTCTAATTTTAATTTTTAAAGTAGAAAAAGTAAATTTTTTTAAAATAATTTTGAGATAAAAAATGATGAAGAATAATTTTAATAATAAAATATATATATTTTATTATTAAATTAAAAATATTTTTAGAAATTAAAAGTAAAAAAAAACAAAGTTGTCTCTTTTTCTGGTATGGTGCGGACGACCCTCTTATCACCACAAAGGGGGCACCTACATAAATTTATTGAAATTTATTGACAACCGGGAGTTTCGATGGGACCCACAAAAATAATACATATTTTCGAAATTTCGTATATTTTACATGATACAGAGAATTTCGCAAATCAATGTCGATCGATATCGTCCTAGTAATTAAAAAAATGAACAAAATTCCGAATCAAGGGTGCAGAACACCTGATTGTGGGGTGCGGTGCGGTGCGTTCTGACCACAATTAGCCTCCGACCGCGCAGTATTAATCTGGGATTCTCAAGCTTAATATCGTCGATCGACAGAATCATCTCTGCAACCTTGGTGTTCTCCAATCCGCCAACCATGGCCACTCCACACAACCTCTCCCTCTTCCCTCTCCCTCTTTGTCGACTTCTCCTCCTCCTCCTACCTCTTGTCACCCACGCTCGGCCACCCGGCCTCAGGCAGCGGACATCAGTCGACCCAAGCTTCGGCCCCCTAACCGCCATCATGATCACCATCCTCGTCGGAGTTTTCTTCTTCATTTGCGCAGTCTTCCTCTACATATACAAGCGTCGCGGGATCACCATCGGCAACGGCGGCACCTGGGCGATCACCATCGGGTCAAGGTCGACGGCAATCGACGCAAGAGAGCTCGACCCGACGGTGATCAAGTCGTTCCCGACGATGGTGTACTCGGACGTGAAGGGGTTGAAGAAGGGTAACGCCGCGTTGGAGTGCGCCGTATGTCTCTGCGAGTTCGAGGAGCAGGACACACTGACCATGCTCCCCAAGTGCAGCCACGCCTTCCACCAGGAATGCATCGGGTTGTGGCTCACGTCACACCACACTTGCCCCGTCTGCCGGAGCGACCTCAGGGACCTAGTGCCGGCAGAACAAGGGACTTCCACTGGTGGTCGTGGTCGTGGTGAAGCGGAGCGTGAAGATCAGGTGGTGATAAGTGTTGACAAAGAAGAAAAGCAAGATCTGGGGGCGGACCCTGGGAGGATGGCCATCGTCCGTGAACGGGTGACGAGGTCGTGGTCAGCGACGATGGGTGGGAGCCGGAGGATGAAGGCGAGCAAGGTGTGGGATGAAGGCGAGAGGGAAAGGTTCACCTTACGGTTGCCGGACAATTTTAAGAACGAGCTGATGCAAAGCAGGTCATCCCTGAGAAGGTCAGCGACGGTGAGGGCCTTGAGAGTAAACGGAGGTGAGGAGAGTGGAAGGATGGGGTACAGAGAAGGGAGGAGCTTTACAAGGGGCCCATCGGTATGGGCGGTGAAGTCCGACAGGTGGGCGTCTCTCCCTTTGTCGAGTTTCAAGGCCAGCGACCTCGGGCCACTGGATCGCCTCAGCGGCGGAGGAAGTAGTGGACGTGGTAACTCCGGCGACGGCGAGGACCAAAAGCCCAGCGTAGCTCTGACGAAACATTGACTTGGACGGGTTTTTTTCCTTTTACGTTAGATTTCGAAAATGTCTCTTTCCGTGTATGTAATTGTGGTATCGCCGATTAAATCGCCATGCCCTTGGGCAGTACTTTGTACGTGATGCAGTGGACGGTCTTCGAAAAAAATAAAAATATGATAGTGCTTTTATTTCATTTCATTCTACGGCTGTGTTCACGAGATCTTGAAATATTTAAATTATAAATAGTTTGTAAATAATTGATATTAAAAATAAAAATATTAATAAAAAATATATTTGAAATTGTAAAATTACAAATAATCGTAATCATATAATCGTAAATAATCAAGGTTAAAAATGAAAATATTAATAAAAAATATTTAAAAATTTTAAATTACAAATAATCATAATCATGTAATTGTATATAATAATAATGAAATATTTTAATGTATAATAAAATAGATAATTTCTATTTATTATTTTACTTTTTCATTTGCTAACACAATTGACCACGTTCGGATGGTTATGTTGGTAAACGAAAAGGTAAAATAATAAATAGGAATTATCTATTTTATTACACATTAAAATATATAAATGTTGTATAGATTGTAAAATATAAAAATAAAAAGTATCTATTTTTAAAAAATATTGTACATGATTATTTTAATTAAATTATAAAAAAATATTATTTTCATCACATTGTGATGAAAATTAAAACTTTTTCTAAAAATTAAGAGTGATATTTATAAACAAAGTTTACGATTTCTTTTAACCATGCAGAAAAAAGTTAAGAAAAATCAACGCCGCTACCAGACGTAGGTTCGAGAAATAGTGGAGCGATTGAAGCTTTTGTGGCGGAACCAGTAAAGAGAGCGTACGTAGTTCCATATATTTCGTTGGGGATTCTAATTTCGGTAATTACACATTTTTATCGATTTTAAAAAAAATTATAATTACTCATATCCTAATGCATGCAGAACAATATTTTTAAATCAAATAATAAGTTAAATCGAGAGAGTGTAAATGATATCGTGAATCGGTCAGTTAACCATGGTACACTATTTTTCTTTTTAAGTTCAAAAATGATTTGAATCACTGGAAATGAAGTTAAGAATTTGATTTTTTCACACCACTGTAAGAATTTGATTTTCGCCATAAATCTTAAACATACGCATGCACGGATTGAAATCAATTCACGTCACTTCGAAGATAAAATTTATTTTAGAAAAAAATTATTTATAAAAGAAAAAAGATAAAATTTATTTATAAAATATTTCGATTTCCACAGACCATCTTGACTTGGTTTAAAAATGGTGGTGCACAAAATTGCTCATATTAGGTTGGTTTAATTAAAAACCAACCTCAACCTCTCAATTAAATTAACCAGATTTTACACGAGAAAGAATAGGTAGCACATTGAACCAGTGAAAACTTGAAGAAAAACCATTGAATTGGCAGATCAGTCGGTTCCAACCAACCAAGTATTTTTTTAAAGACCAAGTTTTTAAAATAAAATTTTTAAAATATGATCTAAGAAAATTATTAAAACTCAAACGTTTAAATTAGGAAACTAAAACTATCCAAATTAGCTTCATTTGTTAACAAAACTACAATTCTAATTTTACCTTTAGCAACTTTAAAGAACTGAAGTATAGTAATTTTTTGTTAAAACTACATATTAAATTGTAAGATAGGAATTTACGTATAAAAATTTATGTGGTGATAATGATATATAAGAATTTGTGTGAAATTAAAGTTTAAGTTAAAGACTCATTAAACCTAATAATTTGTTTCAAGTAAATATATAGGATAGCGCACTTCTTCTTTTTCGAGAATTAAGTATTTTATTCTAATCCATTCAGCAATAATTTACGAAATGTAAATAATAATCACCTGATTCTATTTCTCATCGAAGTATGAGGGTACGAGTTCTGTAAGCGCCTACAGAAGTGAGTTCTGTAGGTGTCCGTCGATCGTAAGATTGACGGTTGAAATTTAAAAACTTAAAAATACTCCCTCTAATGCAGGTGAAATTTAAAAACATTCTCTCTCATGCAGTAAGTGAAATTTAAAAACACACTCTCTCATGTAGCAGGTGAAATTCTTTTCAGGGTAGATTTTTTTAACTTAAATATTAGGGTAGATTATTTATAAAATAATTCGATTTTAATTATGTAGTGTTTAATTAAAATAATTTAGGGTGGAATTTTTGTTCACTTAAATATTAGGGTGAATTTTTTTAAAAATAATTCGATTTTAACCGATTACTGAAAAAATATTTTAATTAAATATTTAAAAACACTCCATTTTCAATCGATTATTTCCCATGTGTCGTTGTGTTTAATTTTAATTACGTTATGCACTATTCTATGGGGAGTATTCAACTTCTGCATTTGTCAAGGATTTTACAGAACTACCGAATTAAGTGTTTTAAATGCTTAACTTATTAAATTAAATATGTTTAATATTTGTAACAGTTCGGACAAGTAATGTGAATGGATATAGTTAGTTAAATAACTGCCACATATGCATATAGTTCGTGAAATATGACTGTAGAATGTCACGTGAAATTTTAAGTTCACACGTGATGAGAGAAGCGGCGTTTTATGGTATATGGCCGGATGATTGTATTAAAAGACCAGCGTTTTAACATTCACACATGACTTTTTATGTTAGTCGCATGCGTTGTACAGTGTGGCCGGCAACTTAATATTCGAAAGGATTTAGTTTACATGTTACGTGAAATTTTAAATTCACACGTGATGAGAGAACAGCGTTTTATGGTAAACCGCCAGACGATTGCATTAAAAGACTGGTGTTTTAATTATTTAACTTAATGCTAAATTAATTAGCACTCGAATGTTTGATTAAGTGTTTTAAATGTTTAACTTATTAGATTAAATATGTTTAATATTTGTAACAGTTCGGACAAGTAATGTGAATAGATATAGTTAGTTAAATAACTGCCACATATGCATATAGTTCGTGATGTATGACCGTAGAATGTCACGTGAAATTTTAAGTTCACACGTGATGATAGAAGCGGCGTTTTATGGTAAATGGTCGAACACTTGTATTAAAAGACCGGCATTATAACATTCACACGTGACTTTTTAAGTTAGTTGCGTGCGTTGTACAGCGTGGCCGACAACCTAATATTCGAAAGGGTATAATTTACATGTCACGTGAAATTTTAAGTTCACACGTGATGAGAGAATCGACGTTTTATGGTAAACCGCCAGACGATTGCATTAAAAGACCAACGTTTTAACAATCACTTCAGGAAGTCACGAAAGTACCGTTACTACACGAGTCTGTAAACGGTACTTCCGTTCGTCGCTAGTTTATTTTTACGATACTTCTGCCTTGCCTTATTTAAACGTTGGAAAACCACTTTAACAATTTTCTACAATGATAGCAAGGTTACTCTTGAAGTTTTATGTCAATTTGTGTACAGTAAACATACTTAAATGATAACAATAAGTTTTGTTTTAGAACGTTAACATTAAATTCTTCATCAAAACAATAAGGATAATTAATTAGAGAACATTATCTGTAACAATCTCTACATTTTTTATTACTCCAAAACACAAGTTCAAAACACAAGTCCTAACCTGAATGAATTTCATTATTTCAATATATTACATCAGTTTATTTGAGTAAAACAGTTACATGTAATGTAAGCATGCTTGTGTCATACTTCTCTTCAGGCATCATCTTCTCTATTTTATTGACGACTACCTGCATTTGGGCAAGTAGTTATATAATGACCTAGTTGCCCACACCCATGACACATCATTCTCTTCTTATGGAAGCTTTTAGCCGTTGAGAATGGGCAAGTCTTCCTTTGGTTTTTCTTGATGTAGATGGATCATTCTCCACAAAACCAGTTGGTAAATCAATTGTAGTGGGCTTATTTCTACTTGATCATCTTGTGTACACTACACACTTAATGCACTGGTTCTCTTCAACAATTCATCAAAAGTTGATTTCACTAGTGCATACTGTTCTGTTGAAGTGAAAGCAATGTCTACCAATTTGAATGCACTAGACCGTAAGTCTCATTTCATGAGAGGAGTAAACCTGCGACAAATACAAAAAGATGTTTTATTAGCATCATTTGTGGAAATAAAATTCTTTGATGAATATAATAAACATACCCATCAACATGATCTGGTGGTCCACCAATAGTGCTACTGTAGTATCTACAGTGAATGATCCATCTATGCAATATATATTTGCTTGGTACGTGGGTGATCTGTTTCTTCCATAATACAGAAAAGATATGATGACAAAGAAGACCTTCATTTTCAAATTTGTTGCAAGAACAACGTACGTCATAATTGGTCTCCAACGTTTTGTTGACATCATTGGATTCCAAACTTCAAAACAATATTGCATACCTACTTTGCTTTTTTTTTTATTAAGATACGTCAATCCTTTTCTCATTTCATCTTGGAATACAGAAAAAATATTTCTTGTATAACTTGCAGACACCTGAATTTCAATTGAG
>JAMKPZ010006133.1:0-13184 GCA_024699675.1 Amphibolis antarctica | reverse complement strand
ATTTATAAAAAAAATTATTTTAAACGACAGAAAATTTTGAAGGTATAAACAAATTTTAACATTTATTTACAGCTCTTATATTGTACATAAAGTTTGTTAGAATTGTTAGTTAAAATTAAAGATACATTTATTTAAATTTTTATAAATTAATTCTTATATTGTCAATTATTTACGATGTAATATTATTTATCTTATAAATAAAAATAAAAATATGATAAACAAATAGCACCTTAGCTCGTACTTAGATTTCATTGTTTCCAACGCCTTCCGCCCTAGAAAATTCAGATCCCTTCTTTCATCCATATTGCAGAAATGCATCCCGCCATATGTACCATTGCGACGACAGCTCGTCCGCCCCCAATCGTCGCAAACAGCTACGTTTTCTACAAGAATGCGTCGGCTACTCCATGAGATCGATCGTTGCGATACCGCAGCTCACATGAGAGTGCACATTTCCATCAACGGGGATCGACAGAAAGGGGCAAAGAAGGGATCGGACGATGACGAACAGATGGAGAAAAGTCAGCATTTGCGGTAATTGCCCTTAAAAATGGCATTTTTTCTGTGATTTACTAACAAGAACACATTTTAGGATCGTGGAAAATATTAAGGGAAAATGGGAACTACTGGCGTCTGTAGAGTAAACTCTACGGGCGCCCGAGAAAATACTGGCGCCGTGCCCACCGTCGCCCCTCTCCCTCCCTCCCCCGCCCGTGTCGAACTCCCTACCAAGGTTTCAACCTTGTCGCTGAAATGGGTTTACACCCCTTACGGCTCATTCATAGCCAGTTTCAAATCCATTTCCTTTACTTCGTATGCAGAAATCAAGCATCAAGTAGGGGAAGTGTTTTTTTTTTTTTTTTTTTTTTTTTGGTATTGTATGGAAGCAGGACAGGGTGCCGACCGAAGCCGCCGCCCAACTAATAAGGACTGCGAACGTGAGGACCTGGAGATGATCGGAAGCAGGCCGACATCCATGGTGGAGGCGTGCTTGGAGGGGAAAAAAAATAAAATCGTGGAAGAATCCTGCGAGAAATGTTGTTGTGGGAATTTTTTTTTTTTCTTGTTGATACGTGAAGTTCAAACCGAACTTGTGTGCCTCGTGATGCTCATTTCGTTTTTTTAAAGCGTATATCAGAATTGCGATTAAGTTCTGTAATGTTATTGTGAGGAGTGTTAATTGTGAACTTTTGTTGTAATTTAAGTGGAGATTTTGTACCTGGTAAAAGTTTTTTTAGAAAAAAAATTATTTTTTTAATTTTTTAAACGTTGGTGTACTTAAAAAATAAAAAAATATTTTTCTTATTTACAGTAACTATAAAAGATCTTTTTGCAAAATGATTTTGAACCTTGATCTCTATGAATTTTTTTTGCCCTACTTTACATTTTGTCATTTATCTCACTTGTCTTGCACTATTTACTGTTATATGCACCTTCGCATGTTAATCGTTTATGCATCTCACTTATTTCATACCTTATTATTTGCTTTACTCACCTTACATGCACTTTCACACCTCAACCCTCTCTACATCTTGCCTACTTCACACAATAAAAGTTTGATTTCATTAACATCACACTTGGGCTTTGAAATTTTTTTCATTTGTAATTTTTTCAAAATAATAGTTAAGGTTTGATGGTTATAAATATATTGCTACGTTAATTTAGATTAACATTATACAATTGATTATATTTTTATGTTATTACATGCAAAAATAATCGTTTTACTGACATTTTTCGTTAAATGTACAAATGCAACGAAAATTTTTCTATAACATGCACAAACATAAAAAAAAGTTTTTTACATGAAACTATTCTTTAAATTTGTTTTGAAAATTATTTTCTAGATTTATCAAATTTTCTTTAAAACTATTTTTCAAGTATACCTTAGTTGCATACCTCTAAACTTTAAGAATTTTATTTTCGGTCCTCATTGAGACGTGAGATATATTAGTTTTGTTTTAATTTATTATTTTACTTGAAACTTACCGTTGAAAAACGGGTAGACCATACATGTTTCCGGAGGAAGAAGGAAGGTGAAGTCCAAGTCAACCAAACATTAGTCCTTCCTTTCTTTCTATTGAAGGTAAAGGAAATGGGTTTGAAACTGACTATGAATGAGCCATAAGGGGTGTAATCCCTTTTCAGCAACAAGTTTGAAACCTTGGTGGAAGAGAGGCGACAATCGGTGGACACAATAAGGAAATGTTCGACCCAAGCGAAGAAGGGTGGAAGAGAGGCGGGAGAGACAAGAAACTATTTTTACAAAGAGAAAAATAAGAAGAAGAAGGAAAAGATATATGCGTTTTAAAAGAGAATTTGTTATGCTTTATTTGCTTTTCTTACTCATCTGATCATGACAAATTGCAGCACCTCTTCTAACGCGCGCACGCACGCGCACACACACACACACACATATATATATATATATGCACATAACTCCTTGTCAAAAATTCAAAAAAAAACTCGATCACCAAGTATAGATCTTCACATCCAATAAAAAAATCAAGGTGTCTGTAAAGACTATCTACAAGTACCCGTAAGATCCGCCTCCTCAAATATTAAATATTATTAGAAAAAACAAAAATTTAAAATATTATAATTTAATTGCATTTCTTTAGCATTGTGGAAAATCAAATCAGGGCTTGATTTGTCATTCTTTAAGAAAATGCAAAAGAGAGCAATTATTATCGTTAAAATTTTACGTAAATTACTATAAATTTTAGATATGATAACAGGTTTCTTCTTAATTATATTTTAATTACTCTTTCAATTATAATATTCCCCAACCATCTTTAGTAATTTCTGATATTTATTTTTTTACATAATTGATTATCTCCATGTCTTCAAATCTAATGATGGGAAAGAAAATAAAATGCAACCAAAATATATTTTTTTCGATTTTCACATATTTTTGGATATTTATGCAAATTTAAATTTTATTCCAATTCACAGTAGAGAGAACCTTCCAATTACGTATAATTTTTCCTTCCACGTGCTAGATTGTTGAGAAATCACATATCTCGTTAATCATGTTCATTTCACATATATAACAAGTAACATCCTTTCAAATATAAATAAACTTTATGCATTAAAAGTGATTTTAATTTTATTCTTGTAATTTAGCACGTAGGTGATTGTAAGCTAAATTTTAAATAAATTTTCATTGTTTATTTTAACATAAAAAATCTAAAATGAATGAGTACATTCTTTTATAATTTCTTCTGATTAATATTTACGTCAGACATGCATCTCATAAATAATTAAGTGGTTGCAGACAAATGAAAATTATCCAACTTAATGATCTTAAAAATACCAAGATAATCTTAATTTCGTCCAAGCATGAATGGAAGAACATTACAAAAAGGACGTCTTTACGATAAACATAATTAAGTACAGTACATATAGTTGAGAAACTTCCATACAATAATATTTATCTATTTATCTATGACTAAGAATTAAAGCAGTATAAAATAAATAACAGACTACGTAATTTAATTATGTTCCCTATTCTTATAGAGCTCAAATAGAGATCGATACCATTAACATAACATCAGAAAAAGCAAGGCATGCAGTGGAAAAGGCATAACATTAGCAACATTAACGACGCCTAGTTATAAAGTTATTATGGTGCAGATATAATTAGAGAGAAACAGGAGGTGGTCCTAATCTCTAGTTAATTATTACAGTGCAGACATGGAAATAAAATAGGAGAAGTACAAGCATATATATATATATATATATTACTGGATCTGAGAAGCGAACGTGCAGAAGATCGATGAGATGGAACGGAGAAGACGACGACGACGACGACGGCGGCGGCGGCGGCGGCGGCGGCTACTCTTGGTCTTAACCATGGCTGACATGCAGTTAGAAGGAGTGGCACCAAAGCGACCAAAAATATCTGCCCGGGGTCACCTCCTTTGGTTTTGGAAGGAAGGAAATCGATGGGTTAGGTAAAATCAAGGGAGAAAGGTAAAGGCTTTTCCGTGTGGTTACGCCTTACAACTCCAGCAAAGCCGTGAGGTTGTGGAGTTGTAAATGACAAGGAGAGGCAAGAGGTCCATGCCAAAAACAAACATGAACCCACACCGGCCTGGCCTCTTGATCCGCGAGGGTCGAACCCTAAAACCCTTGCCAGGGTTCGGCCCCGCCACATGAATGTACACAGAAGGAGCAAGTGATTAAAACTAATTAAGCATGGTCAGGTAAATGGGGCACCCTACCTTTGCCGTAGGTAGGTTGACTGGCTGGTCAGATGAAGCAGGTACGTAGAGGAGTGGGAGCACATGGGGAGGTCTCAAGGGTCGAGATGTTGGTCGTTCGTCACACCCATGTCGGACATGGATCAGAAGATGGACCGCTGGCCTGCCCTAGAAATTGTTGCCGAAAGTTGCCTCCCACCCCGGAGGCTTTACCAAGGCTGACAAGCTGGACCATGCGGTCGGTTCGGCCGAAGCTCCAAATGCCCGGCCTGATCAGATGGACGACAGTCGACAGACAAGTTGGTTAGGCACTGGCACCGCCCTCGCCGAGGAGTGCCAGGTCTGATTACATATATGACCCAGGATTGATGACGCGGGATTATATGCATGTTGGGATGAAACCCTACATTAATCGGAGGTGGGGGACTCACGAAGCGATCGGACACGTACGTGGCACAACGACGCATGCAGTGGAACACCGTGCTCCCAAGTATGACCTGGGTCGGGCCAATACTTGAGCTGGCTAGGGTTAGAGAGACGATGGGACCAAGACGGATGACGGGACGGAAGTTATAAGGGTTGTGAGAAAGAAGTCACCACCATGGTTAATTAAGCCAGAGATTGCTCGGGCGCCGTCGTCGGCGAGAACTGGGCTGACGACAGGAGGCCGTAAGGATGAGGAGCTGGACTTGGGAGAGTGAAGGCCATCGTCATGCCTGTGTTTTCAAGATAAAACACGTACGTACACTGTTACATATACATCCGGAATTCATCAAGAATATATGCGATGTTGGAGTAATTAATTAAGCATTAATCAATGCGATCGAGCGTATCGTGGACTGACCTGGTTGTGCCGGGGGGCTTGGCGCAAGGGACAGCGGCCCACCACCGCCGTAGTGCTGCGGGCCGAACCCCGTAACTCCGGCGGTCGAGTAGGGGAACACCCCGGGGTACTGCAGGCCGTAGGGCGCCTGACCATGTGGAGCATAAGCTGCGCCAGCACCGCCACCGCAACCTCCTCCCTGCCCGAACTGCAAGTATGGAAAGTAAGCAGAAGCGGCGCCGGTCACCATTCCAGAAGCTCCTCCGTATATGGGATACTGAGGACCCGTCCCTCCATACACATTGTAGTAGCTCTGCCATCAACCATTGAATATATATATATATTAGACGTCAAAATTTCAATTCCACGCACTTGTCCTCCAGATTCTTGTCTATTTTGATGTCTTCTGCGCGCCTTGAAGTCCATATATCGATCGGTTTTAAGAATCACTTCCAGGATTAATTATTCCTTCTTTTAATTACAAACCAAATCAACATTAATTACTAAAACTACTTCTCGATCATTACACGCTACACTAGCTAGATTCTGTGAACCTTCAAAATCAAAACCAATTAATCGATGGTAACTGAAAACTCTGCATTTAATTACTAAAAGGAAAATGGGATGGAAGGCCACGAACCGTGGGAAAGCCATAGTCTGGAGAGTACGTGGTGTACCTGAAAATTAAAATAACAGATATAATCAACTGTACGCGTGAGAGATATATAGAACATAAAATTTATATATCAAGCACGTACTCCTTTAGTCTGATTATGATTAATTCTTAACTACGTCGATCGAGATTCAAATTCTAGCTAGCTATATAGTAGAACCTTTGAGCATGCATGGTTAATACATTGATTGACCAAGTAGTATAGTTCAGATAGAGTTTTAAATAGCACTATTATAATTCAATTGACGAGAAACAATAGTAATCGATCGTATATCGATCTTCTCAAGAACGAACCATGCATGTATATATGGCAAATATATGGCCGGAAAAGGTGATGATGTAATACGGCAAAGGTGAAATTAATGAATAAACATGCGTGCATGCTAGCTGCAAGGAATATATATCACACGACCAACACTAATTAATTTGCAGGCGCGCGTGTGTGTATATATATGTGCGTATATATATATACACACACGTATATATAGCATGCATGGATGCATGGTGTATACATATTGTCGTTGCAGCATGTGCTAGCACATGCGGTAAATTCATGAAGCGCAGGGGCGCGCGGACGCATATGGTTAAGGCATGCAGTCACCATGCATAGAAGAGTCTGCCATGCATTCATTGATTACAAATACGAATGTAAAAAAATCATTGTTATCAAAAAAAAAGAGTAAATAAATATGAATATTTTTCTGGGTGAGAACGTCGGAGTGTGAAGCACTGAAGCCACCAACATGCCACTGCTTCATCGGCATGCAAGGGGAAAGAACATCGAAAAAGATAAAGTGGTCAAAGATGGAGCAATCGGTGTCAGAGCAAAGAAAAGGTACAGAAACACGTATGAGAGAGAGAGAGAGGAAGCGGGAGCGTGGACGAAAGTAAAGTGGGAGCAAGTAATGTGCCTGGTCCTTTCGTTTTAATATCAAGGCCCGATAGTGCATTTTGTAAACATATATATATATATATATCCTATCCGGCGCGAGAGAGAGAGAAAGAGTGGGACAAAAGTTTCGCAGGTAAACGTCAAGGCTGTTAGAAAACAACCAAGCTAAAATCCAAGGGTGACCAAGGATATATGCATCATGAATGCAAGAAGTATAGTATACTCGTTTTATAGGCAGAGCAGGATGGTGTGGAGTGTATGCGAGAGAAAGGAGAGTAGGGGACCATGTCGATCTCCAGGCATGATCGTGGACGACGACGACGACGACGATGATGGGTGTGTGTGTGTGTGTGTTTGTGCTTTCGCAGCAATGCAACGAAGCAACCGGCTTTTCTTCCGGTGGGTGGTGCAAAGTCACGTGCATTGCACATGCTTACTGGTGCAAAAAGGCTTTCTATAAAATCATGCACATGATGAACATTGATAATGCTTACCCATAAACACTGTAGGGAACACCTTGCTCAATGCCATAATGAGGGAAGGAGGTAAAGGCTGCTCCCACCCCACCCTGAAGGCCCGAAAAAGACTTCATCATCCTCAAGTTCCTGCCACCTGCTGCTGGTGCATAAAAACCACACGGAGTAGCGTGAGCTCAACATACATATATAAAAGGGTAAAACAAGCTGCCCAAGGACCTGGGTTGGCCCAAGTTAATTAGCTTTTATGATTACAGATTATCTAAGCGGTGCCACTAATGTGGATCAAATGTAGAACTACTTAATTAATCAATTGATCAGTGTTGACATGGGATATATAGCACAAGTGATTACTTCTTCACTCGATCTATATATTGTGAGAGAACAAGTCATGGACTGATATATTCCTACCAAAAACGTTACCTCGGATGTAGAACTTAATTAGGTTTATCAGATCAACACCGTGAGGATATATACATACGACCAAAGTGCAGGCGTAGCAAGTTGATTAATTATGTAGTTACGGACATTTAGAATTTTACTCCACTAAGTCCACATATCAACTTAGAAATTACAAGTAGCATCAGATAAAGCATTGCTCGCAATAGATGGCCTGTTTAATTTCTGCTAGCTCAGTGGATCACGGACAAGTGGAAGGGCATTATTTTATGGTGCCTTACCAGATTACACAACGTTACAAACATAATGCTAATTAATTAAGCAACAGCATTCGTAATTATTAATCATATGATCATGTATCTGATTGATGAAGCGGATGAGAAACAACAGATGTAGAGATCGAAGGACGAGAGGGAAGAATCAAGGAGGAGAGTTCCTATTCCTATTAATATATACAGGTATGCATATATGTATGTGTATATACATGTACCGTGTTGTGGGGTTGAGGGCCTGGATCTCTGAACGCCAAGAGATGCAAGGTTGCAGTTGGCCCTCCGCCCGTCGATCACCGGCGCTGCGTCGACGCAGGCACGCCTCGCAGCCTCTGGTTCGCGGAAAGTCACCTGTGTTTGTGAGACACAATTAAGGGCAAACAATGATCGGACAAGCATGAAGGAAACGGTATTGCTTTCTGAGGACAAATAGGTGGAAACCTCGAAAGATATGGGGAAATTAAAGAACGCAGATCACGGGATTGAGAAGTAATTAATTCTCCTTCTTCTTCTTCTTCTTCTTCTTCTTGAAGTTTTCACCATGAAATAGAGAGATCCTCATTGAAATGACACAATAAACAACGACCGAGAGAATCTAAAGATGGTGATGACGATAAAACCAAAACCCAAAGCATACATACCCCCAAAAAGTCCGACCGAAGGAGGAGAAACGAAGAAAGGGAAAAATTCATGGTGGAAGGGAAGAGAGCTCACAAAGCCATATCCCTTGGATCTGCCGGTGTTCTTGTCGGTGATAACCACAGCCTCCAGGATCTCCCCGAACTGTTCGAAATACTTGCTCATGGTATCCCTCTGGGTCTCCCACGCCAGACCCCCCACAAACACCTTGGTGTAAGTGGTATCACCGAATTGTGCTGCACGTCCATGAGGAGTCATCTTCCCACCGCCCCTCCTCTCCCCACCCCCACCCCCCACCCTTCCCCTCCCCTCCTCCCCCGACAAGAACACTCGAGCAACGACGGCGACGGTGCCAACACCCGGACGGTAATCCACACACTTGAGCTAATCTGCTTCGGCTAGGGTTTGGGAAGGAGGGGGAGGGAGAGAGAGAAAGTGGAAGGATGGGCCGGTGGAGGGAAAGGGAAAGACCAGTGACCATCGGACGCCATCATTATATGTATGCACCCACCACCATCTCTCGCCAAAACAGTGTAAAATCTTTTCCCACCGAAAGCACCCCCGCGCCTGCACAATATTTACCACCCAGTACCACCCTCGACAACGATAACAACCCAAACTGTAAAATCCAAATAATGCAGGACATTTGCTTGCTGCGCGGCAGCAGAATCGGTAAAAACGCTGAATACATTTTCACGGATGTATTTATTTAAAAGAAAGGTTTAAATAAAGGAAGATATTTAAAAAAAAAATTACATAATTTATAATATTTATTTATATGATAAAATTAGATGAGTTAATGTTTTATATTTTTAGAAAATTACATGATTTAATATAATTTTTTAATGTAAAATATTACTATAGAATATTACAATGTATAATAAAAAATAGAAATATATAGTAACTAACTCATAAATAAAGAAGACTTTGATATAATTTTTTACTGTAAAATGTTAAATTATTTGATAAAAATTATTATAAATCATTATAATTTATAATAAAAAAACGTAAATAAGTAGAATCTGATATTAAAAAAAAGATAGCGAAAGAAAAGAGTGTGTCAAGTTGTTTTGTGCGGCATCGAGTTTCTGCAGCATCGACCTTCCAAAACATCGTTTTTTTTCGGGGGGTCTTTTTCGTCGTGGTTTAATTTTCAAAAAAAAAATAAAAAAATTCCAGCCTCGTATGGATTCCGGAGATTTTGGTAGTATCACCGACGTCGGGGGGCAGAATAGTCGTTTCAGCGTGAAAGTTGGAGGGCAACCCCTGCCCGAAAAAAAAAAAGAGGCGGGGATCGTATGCTGGTGTCTTGAGCGCCAGGCTGGTTTTGCTTTTACCCGCCATTTTCGGCTGATGCCATGAGGGGGCTGCTGTAAATGGCATTGATCCGTATTCGTTATCCCATTCAATAAAAGTGGAGGTTTGTTTTTTTTATCCGATTATCTATTTAATTAGCAGTCTAGCTGCGTTACCAAAAAAAAGTTTTAAAAAAATCTTGCAAGTTTGAAAAGGTAAAAACCACACACAACTTTCCCGATCGTATTAGTCCCATTTGCATGCCTATTTACCATATATGCCATTGTCAAGTAAAGCAGGAGTTGGGAAGAGAGCGCAGATAGATTGAACTGACCGGATACTTCAGACTCGACTCAAGGAGTTAAGGAAATGCTGTGTATTAACTTGATGGGTTATCGCAAAAGTGATGTTTTTGATGATTGAGAGATTTTTTTAGGATACAAAAGTTTCGAATTTAAATTTTATTTATAAAAAAAAAAAGTGAACGATTTTAAAATAAAATAAGAGAAAAGAATAATTTTAATAAAAAAAATAAATTAAAAAATATACATATTATCACAAAATTACGAATATTTTTAAAAATTAAAATAAAAGAAAAAAATATTATTAAAAAAAGAGAGGTTAGATAACAGTACAGGAAAGTATGGACAAAAGGACGTCGAATAGAATAATTTGGGTGTATAAAGGACAACCGACCGGTGATACCCCGAGAACGCAACGATGATATGGGGTGGAGGAGATGTTGGACCATCGTACAGTTGGGACGGTCACGATCGATCACTCGACGGTCTCCCGTGTAAAATTCGAATCTAGCAGAAGACAACTCGTGGTCGTGATCAGTCGACGGAGGATATACATCTCTACTACTTGCTGGTAGGGACTCGACCCGGCGCGACGACCGTGGGCGAACGCGGACGGTAGGATCCGAAACGTGGGGCCGGGATGGGGGGAGGAGGACAGTTGGGCTTGGGTTGGCTGGCAGGCAAGCAAGCGCGCAAGCGCCCGCCCCTGCGCAGCTGTAAAAAGGGTGGCATGTCAGAGCCGGCAACTTTGCTCTGCCGGCCGGTCATTCGTTGGACTCGACGGATTTGCCAGTTGAACGTGGGTGGGTCCCCCGGCCACCGACCACCGGCCCCGCCCAACAGCTCATGCGGATGTATGCGGCCTCCTTTTACGCTTCAGGCACGCGCACCATCGCAAGCCCTTCCCTCTTTTATTTTATTATTATTAGTTGCTGTTAGTCGGCTGGGACGGCCAATCGTAATATTTTATAAGATTATGGTATCGTTTACTCTCTTTTTTATTTTTTAAATATTTTTAATTTTATAATAATATGTATATTTTTAAATTTATTTTTTATTATCAATATTATTATTTTTTTTAATCTTAAAATCATTTACCTAAAAATCACCCCTCTTTTTTCTTAAAGTACAAAAATAAAGTTAATAAACGATGTTTAAAATCCATCAAAGGTAGTCGTTAACCGACGGGATACAAATCGGAGGTATATATTTTTCAAGACATTATACAATTTACAATGTAAATTGTTAATATATTTTTTTGGTATATAATGTTAAATGTATTTAGTCAATATTACAATAGATGTATAATAAAAAAACAAAAAAATATAATAAATAATTCTTAAACAAATAAGTCCTGAATCTATACTTATTTGTAATCTGTCAAGGACTTTTGTGCGCAAGAGAAGCATTTGTGCATGATTCATCAAAACTTCGATTGTTTGCGCCTGCAACCACCTCCACTACATAATTCACGAGCTCATCAACTTCATCGAGCATGAATCAATGGTCGCAAGACTTAAGATATGTTTAGTGACTTTTTTTTCAATTTCAAAAGTTAGATAATGTTGAAATTGAAATTAGTTTTGTAAACGAAATTAAAATTATATTTAATTGGAGTTAGATAATGTTAAAGGTGTTTAATGATTTTAAAAAGTAAAAAAAAACCGAAATTAAACCAAACCTTAATTGGCAAAGAACATACAGCAGCTAGACTTTTTAAATGTATTTTTTTAACTTTAGAATACGGTCTCTAATTTCTGAAATAATACTATAACAACATTTTAAAGAAGTAAGGCTGAAAAGAATGAACTTTTGTTCAAAAGATACATTTGTTAGTTGGAACATTAATTTTCATAAAGTTCTAATTTTACCTTTAAAGAGTCTTTTTAAAAAAAAAAAAGTGATATAATTAACATCTCATGAATGGTTTATAACTATTAGTGATGATATTTTATTTTTAAAAATACTTTTAAATGCTAAAATATATTTTAAATGTTAAAGGTAAAAGATATTTGAAAATATTTTAATATTTTATAAAGATATTTTATTTTTAAATTTGTATTATAATTTTTTTTTTAAATAATATAATGTGAATTGCTTGTTTAATTCAGATTCTGCATTCTAAATTTAACAGTCAAGATAAAAATATAGTCACAATAATAAGTAATTCCAAAATATTTTTGGATTAGGGCACATATAACATTAGGTGGAAGGGTGGACGAGTTTCGAGTGGAGAGACAAAAGTGCGTTAATGTCTTTTGAGTGGAAAATTTGCAAGAAGTTGTAGAAAATCAACGCAGATTTGGGAAAAAATATGCATGCAGAGAGCTACCATAATGACAAGAATTGGTGTGTTTATTTCATTTTTTAAAAGAATTGCTCTTACTAACATCATCATCGGAAGCTAGAAGTTTACGTAAACAAACCCACCATTTATTTAACGTCAGGAGCTAAGATGATGTTAACTTCATCTGCGTAAGCATCGTTTGTAACTAGACGTTTGAGGTGGTGGGTGTGATCAAATCCTGCTTTGAGTAACAAATGGGCAAACTTTTGTTGTCTTGCATGTTAAATGTTGATGCATATTATACTTTCATTTCAATATGGAGGCAATAATGTATTATTTTCCTGTACTGCTCATTGATGGAAAAAAGAAAGAAAGAAAAGAAAAGGTAAAGTATTTAATTACTATGCTCATTGATGGAAAAAAGATAGAAAGAAAAGAAAAGGTAAAGTATTTAATTACTATGCTCATTGATGGAAAAAAGATAGAAAGAAAAGAAAAGGTAAAGTATTTAATTACTATGCTCATTGATGGAAAAAAGATAGAAAGAAAAGAAAAGGTAAAGTATTTAATTACTATGCTCATTGATGGAAAAAAGATAGAAAGAAAAGAAAAGGTAAAGTATTTAATTACTATGCTCATTGATGGAAAAAAGATAGAAAGAAAAGAAAAGGTAAAGTATTTAATTACTATGCTCATTGATGGAAAAAAGATAGAAAGAAAAGAAAAGGTAAAGTATTTAATTACTATGCTCATTGATGGAAAAAAGATAGAAAGAAAAGAAAAGGTAAAGTATTTAATTACTATGCTCATTGATGGAAAAAAGATAGAAAGAAAAGAAAAGGTAAAGTATTTAATTACTATGCTCATTGATGGAAAAAAGATAGAAAGAAAAGAAAAGGTAAAGTATTTAATTACTATGCTCA
>JAMKPZ010006132.1:0-10771 GCA_024699675.1 Amphibolis antarctica | reverse complement strand
TTTTATATTTACATTATTACAAATTTACAATTACATTTAAACAAATTTTACAACAAAATTAAATTACATTTTAAAAAAAATTACAAATTGAAAAATAAAAATAAAAATGTCTTAATTATGAAATATTTAAGTTTGTAAGTTACTCTATAAAATCTTCAACTTGATATTGTTCACGGAATGCAGCAAGTTTCCAGTCTTTTACACACATTAATGCTTCTATTATATCTTCTTTAAGCTTGCATATTCGGTTATCAAGCACGTTGCTACTCATGCTGAAAACATGTTCACTAGCTACTGAAGACATTAATATTATTAATAAATCATTTGTCATTATTGATAATTTTGAAAAAATCACTAATTATTGCCACCACCAATCTAAAACATCAAACGTATTTAAGTTAGAATGTTGAGTACATAATAATGATTGATAATTTGTTGCATTAAAAGTAATTAATTCTTGTCTAGATAGTATAGAATTATAATTATACGAAGATGATGTTAGAATATCTTCGTTAAATCTTGGATCTTGTAAAATGCCCAAGAATCTAAAGATGGTCTAACATTTGATTTTGATATTGTAGACATTGATAGAGGAGAATGTTCTATTCTTAATCCATATATTTGCATGTATAAATCAAATATTTGATTTAATTGTTCTTTTATTGCATTAACATTTAATCTTAAATCTACACCTAAACTCATTTGTATTCTCTTAATTAATTTACTAGCATATCTTATTTTACACCTAAAATCTAAGCATGCATTCAAAATATATAATGTAGGGATTTCATTCCAATATTTTAAATTTTTTTGTTTCATGTTATTTACTATTAGTTCGAAAAATGGATATACCTCGTATTTATTAAAAACTCGTAAAATATCATATAAATGATGCAACGCATAGACAGATGTAGAATAATAAATTCCTGATAATCTAACCGTTACATCATAAAAAAGTTTTTAAAATTCAACAAAATATTTTACAATTTGAAAATCATTCTCAGTTAATTATTTTTGATAATTATCACAATAATGACGATTATACAAAGACATTATTAGAATTTCATATGTTAATACATTTTCTAACATTAAATATAATAAATTCCACCTTCCACCTGGTTGCACCTTTCACCTTCTGCAACATTTCACCCCGGCTATCGGCTTAATGACCTGGCGGCCAATCCCCCTACTGGCCACACGACCCGTTCTGCCTCCTTCCACGCACACGACCATTCACCCCGCCGATCACACAACCTGGCGGCCAGCCCAGTGACTTGGCGGCCCATCGTCCTGCCAGCGACACAACCCATTCAGCCCCCTCCCGTGCACTAGCGCATGCGACTGTTCACCTTGGTTGCCGGCCCAATGACCCGGCGGCCAGCCCCTCCACCGACCAAACAACCCATTCTGCCTCCTCCTACCCAGTGACTCGGTGGCCCATCCCCCCGCCGGTGACACGACTCGTTTAGCCCCCTCCCACACACCGGCGCACGCCATCGTTCATCTTGGCTGTCGGCTAAATGACGCAGTGGCTAGTCCCCCCGCTGACTACACGACCTGTTCTGCCTCCTCCCGTGCACACGACCATTCACCCCACCGACCGCACAACCCGACGGCCTACCCCCCCGCACAACCCAGCGGCCTATCTTATGCTGGGCCAGGTCGGGCCTATTTCGTGCTATAATTCATGTCGTACCAGTACGATACAAACAACCTGAGAATTCGGTCCAGACATGACCTATGGCACGAAAAATTTTCGTGTCGTGCTAAAAGGCCATCCAAGTCTAGTCGTCCACGTAAATTTGTTGTGATATTTTATTAAATAAATTCTCTCGAAGAATACCATGCAAAAATAAAAATTATAAAGCATGTAAAAAGATACCCATCGACGGGAAATATCATGATTGATAAAAAAACCGACGTAATACGGTTATTTACGAAAGATGATAATAATAAAAACTAATAAAAGATGTATTTGATGATAATTTTTTTCAATTCAAAAAATTAGATAAAAGTAAACTTAAAGTTTACAGAAAAATAAAATTATATAATAATTTAGATAATTAAAATTTATATAATATTAAAAATAATTTAAAAATCAAGAAAAATCGAAAACAAATGAAATCGAAATATTCGAATCGCACGAGTGAGTAATTGCAAGGCAAGGGAAAAGGACGGGACAATGAGGATAATGATGAATCGGAACCGCTAGAGCTGAAAAGGTTATCACAAAGTCACTGCCATGTCTTCTTTACCAGCGTACTTCATCTGCAATGCTCATGAAAGTTGCACATTTCGGTCAAACACAACTCCGCTTTCCTTGACGTTGGCAGTTTTTTATATCATTTTTTAAATTAATTTTAATATATATTTTTCAGAAAAATGTAAAAGAGTATATTAATTTATTTTTTTCAAAATGTTATAAAGATTCAAACTCACGTTTACAATAATACATATTTATTGTTTTTGCCGGAGATGTCAATTAGGCTATATTAAGTCGATCTAATATAGTTTGATCGTACTGATCAAATGACACGGTATGAATAATTATTTGTATCGTGTCTGGGTTGACTCTCAGGTAGTTCGTGCTGAACCGGTACGATATGAATTCTGACATGAAATCGACATGACCTGGTCCAGCATGAGATTGCAAGGTGGGCTGTCTAGAGGGGCAACGGCCATGCAAGCGCAAGGTTGTGCAGCGAGCTTGGGCTGGGTGCGAGAAAGGTTACTGAGTTGCAAGGTCGGTGGGGGGAATGACTATGTGGAGGGGCATTGGTCGTCGGGTCGTGAGTGCGAAGGGGGGACACAGTCATCGATCGCCGGGTCATGGGGTCGACAGGGAGAACGGTGGCTGGGTCGCGGGGCCAGTGGGGGGAATGGTGGTCGAGTTGTGGGGCTGGTGGAAGGAACTATCGCGGGGTCCCGGGGGGTGTCGAACGGTCATTAGGTCATGGGGTCAATAGGGGGAACAACCATTGAGCTACGACACTAGGTCCTGAGAATAAGAGTAGACGAAGAGGGGAAGAAGATGAGTGAATAAGAAGGGAAGAACTGAAGAATAGATAAAGAAGAGTTGAAGAGGAAGAAGGCAATGGTTGGCCGGCATGCAACAAGTGGTCGGCATGCAATGAGTGGGGTGTGCAATGGGCGGTCGGCTTCCGCGCAACAGTGATCGGCTGCCACATGAAATTTTGTCTATAAATTAGAGGAGTTGTGTTGAATTTTTTTTCCACCCAACTCCTCCACTCCAATTTTAATTCTCAATTTCTCAAATTTTCTCACTCAATTCATATTTTACAAATCACAAACAATGAGCCACTACCAATGTCAAAGTTCTGAAGGCTATGAATATCCTCAACAAAGCTTTTCTAAAGCTGAAGTGATGCCATCAATAGAGACTACTAGAACTTCAACTTCAACTATGCTGCTGAGGAAGTCTCGGAAGAGAGCTTCCATCTGATTAAAGTACACAATAATGATGAAAGTTATGACGAACGACACTTCAAAGGAATGAGCCTTCTGTAGCCTTTGTAATGTTGACTTCTCTTGCAAAATGTCTGACGATACAGGTCTTTTAACTAGGTATATTAGTACATGTGAAAATAAGAATAAGGATAAAACTATTCAAATCTAACTTTCTTTTACTCCTAATGATAGTCTTAACTTATAGACTTGTAATCCTCGAAAGGTTAGGAACTTGCATGCTAAATTTATTTGTCAATAAGATTTACCAATACATTTTAGAGGTAATAAACATTTTGATGAATATATTAATAAAGCATATTGTTCAAAATATAAATATGTATCTAGAAATACTATTAGGTCAGATATTGTGAATAATTTTAATATGTTTAGATTATAACTTATTAATGTTATAAGTACAATAATGACATGTATAGTATGGACTTCAGATATTTGATTAGAACTAAAGATGAGTATATAGTTGTAACTGTATATTATATTTATCAAAATTTGATTTTACAAAAAAGATTAATAGGATTTAAAAAAATTCAATATTGACATATTGTTGAAACAATTTTTGCAAACATTATGAAATTTTTTGATTTATATGGAATTAGAAATAAAATAGGTAGTATAACATTTGATAATGTAATTAATAATACTACAACAATTTCAATATTTAAAATTAGATTAAGTCCACCAAATGATTTTAAATTATTTCACCAAAGATGTATATGTCACATAATTAATATTATTGTACAATCAAGTATAAAAGAAATTGAAATTTATATTGAAAATGTTAAGGATGTTGTAAGTGTTATAACTAGTTCGATAAAGCAACAGCAATAATTTGATAAACATGTGATTCTTTTGAAATACCGCATAAAAAATTCTCTTTGGATGTTCAACATAGGTGAAATTCATTAAATTTAATATTAGAAAGTATATTATCGTATGAAATTCTAATAATGTCTATGTATAATCATCATCATTCTAATGATTATCAAAAATAATTAACTGGTGATCATTTTAAAATTGTAAAATATTTTGTTGAATTTTTAAAACATTTTTATAATGCAACTCTTAGATTATCAGGAATTTATTATTCTACATTTGTTTATGTGTTGCATCATTTATATGATATTTCACGAGTTTTAAATAAATATGAGGTATATCTATTTTTTCAACCAATGGTAAATAAGATGAAACACAAATTTTTTAAATATTGGAATGAAATCCCACAATTATATATTTTGAGTGCATACTTAGATCCTAGGTGTAAAATAAGATATGCTATTAAATTAATTAGGGGAATACAAATGAGTTTATATTTATGATTAACTGTTAATACAATAGAAGAATAATTAAATCAAATATTTGATTTATACGTACAAAGATAAAGATTAAGAATAGAACATTCTCCTCCACTAATGTCCATGATACTAGAATCAAATGTTGGACCATCTTTAGATTTTTGGGCATTTTTACAAGATCTAATATTTGATGAAAATATTTCAACATCATCATCATACAATTATAATCCTATAGTATCTAAACAATAATTAATTACTTTTAATTTAACTAATCACTGATCATTATTATTTACTCAACATTCTAACTTAAATGTATTTGATGTTTTAGATTAGTGGAGATAACAATCAATGATTTTTTCCATTATTATCAATAATGACAATGGATTTATTAACAATTCTAGTATCTTCAGTAACTTGTGAACAAATTTTTAATACAAGTGGAAACGTGTTTGACGAGCAAAGATGCAGGCTTAAAGAAGATATAATAGAAGCATTAATATATGTAAAAGATTGAGAGCTTGCTCGACTACGTGAACAAAATCAATTTGAAGAATTTACAGATCAACTCTCAAACTTAAACATTTCATAATTAAAATATTGTAATTTTTCAATTTGTAATTTTTTCAGAAATGTAATTTAATCTTGTTGTAATTTTTTTAAAAATGTAATTGTAAATTTGTAATAATGTAAATATAAAATATATAATTCATTAATAAATAAAAAAATTAATTTAATTATATGCATTGTTATCTTATTTATTAAGTTATTATCCTGTTGAATGTTGAATGTTATCATATTAATTGTTGAATTAAGTTTAAATATTGATGGTTGAATATTTGAACATTGAATGTTATTATTAATTAATTAAATAAATATTTTTTTAAAATTTAATTATTTAAATATTAAATACATATAAATTAATTAAAAAATTGTATCAATTAATATTATACTATTGACCAGTACAAATAGTGATTTTATACCAACAAGTCATACTTAGATTGACCCATTAACTTTGTGAGCCATGTCGACTAGGCATGATCGACATGTATAGTTTTTACACGTGGGAAAAGTAATAAAATGCCTATTTGCACGTACAAAAATAAGATTGAAAAAATAACGAAAATTTAAAAATTAATAATAAATAAAAATAACGAATTTTGACCAAAAATTATTCAAAAATGTGAGTTTAAAAATATGTGCAAAAAGAAAGGTTGAGAGTTGCGACATTGATATCTCCTGCATAAGTTGAGTGGTTAGTTTATCTCAAAGGGGGTGTTGAAAATAGTTGTTAAGAAATCATATTTTATTTTCATATATTGAGAATTTATGAGAAAATTTTGTTTGTTATTTTCTTTTGGCACAAATACGTCAATGGGAAATGATTTTTCTATAATTCCATTTCTTACCATTTTCCATTGCATAAACACTCTCAAAAAGCTAAAAAGGTTAGAAAAAAATGTTTTTGTGTTGTTTATGAAAAGTTTAGAATGTTTCGAAATTAAAGAATTTTTCTTCCAAGAATACCTATTAAATGAAATTAATGTATTAACTTAAGAAACAAGTATATGTTACATGTAATATTAATATAAATGTTAATTTAAATGAGTATATTAATATTGAAATACAAAGAGTATTAACTCTAGATGTCAATTTTTAGTTATTTTTATTTTATTAAAAATTAATATAACATTTATAATTTATAAATACTAAAAGATAAATTATGATATTAAAATTTTTACATATTATTATCATTGTACAAACTCTAATGTATAAACATTTACCACGCTAATTATTATGAGCTCTAACTTCATTTAACTTTTAAAGTTAATTGAAACTCCTTGCAAATGTACCTTCTGATGTGCATCTAACCTTCCATCTATTCAAGTGGTTGTTTATTTAAAAGGTAGAATTAAGTAAGATAAAGTTTACATTTTAAAAAAATTATATAAATTACTCTATAAAATTTTAATATAGTTTTTGATTTAAAAATTAAAAAATATTTGATAAAAAATAAAAAATAAAAATACACGATAAATAACTTTTACCTCTTACAACATTACATTTACTGCAAATACCATATTGGCTTCCTTCTTTTTTTTCACTTCTAACTTTTATGAGTGTAAAATGTAATTTTTAAGAGAACAATTTTGAGATTAAAAGAGGAAGAAGAGTAATTTTAATAATGAAATGAATAAATTAAGAAATGTACATGTTATTATTAAATTAAAAATATTTTAAAAAATTAGAAGTAAAAAAAGAAAACGAAGTCAGACGATGATTCAAAAATAAATATTGATGTGAACGGATTTGGTTGTATGTTTTACATTGAAAATGCATCAGGCGTTGGCAACCTCCTCCGTGGTTAAAGTATAAAACTGTATAATCCCTTGAAGAAAAAAAAAACCCTTGTAAAAATAATATTTTACTGTCATAAAAGAGGTACAGTGCATATTGGAAATTTTGATAAAAAAAATTGATGGACTTTCAAGAATTTGCAAATCTTGAAAAATTTGAAAAAAATTTAAATTTTTCCAACACCATAAGTATACTTTTTTTTTTTGTCATTTCTCACTATTCGGTCGAAAAAATTCTTACAATTGACTAAATTTAATCATAACATGTTTTACACACCTTGTACATCTTACCTAAACTCTCTGGATCATTACTAAATTCGTAGTTATAAATAAAATATAAAATTATATTTAAAATGTTAAAATATATAAAATTTATACTTTTTTTAAAATTAATTAGTTCAATTGGAAAGAAAAGAACAACTTAAGAGAGGTTTATATTTTTTAAAAGTACGAATTATAATAAAAAATATGAAAAATAATAAGTTATTTTTTTTTTATATTTTATTATTTTTCAGATTTTTTTAAAAATACAAATTTCTCCTTAGAAATCATTTTTAAAGGTAACGAACACGTTGATCTTCCTACGAGAGAAAGCTTATTAAATAACATCCCATTTTTTTATAGAAAAAGGTAAGTTATCATCATCCCGTTGAAATTAAAAATATGTTTGAACGGCTTGATTCTTTTTTCTAAACCAAATAAGCTGTTAAATACGACGAAAATGGATAAAGAGAATTTGTATATTTAAAAAATACGAAAAATAATAAAAAGTGATAAAATATTTGATATATTATTTTTCAATTTTTTATACTTTTTACGGATACAAACCTCTCCTAAATACTAGTTTTAAAAATTTGCCATAACAATAACCCACGAGTTATGGATTCGTAGCTGGCGAAAAGCAACCGGTTTTTCTTTGTTTGTTTGTAGCATTGGAAGGTAAGAAAATAATGTATGAAAAAGGAAGACAGCTTTAAAATTGATAAACAATGAAAGTGTATCGCATCAAACACAATCTTACCTAAATCAATATTTCAGAGGATTTGTGTCTTTAAAAAATATAAAAAATAATTAAAAAAATAATCAATCAATTTTTTCATATATTTTTACTATTTTTCAGATACATAAATCTGTCTTAACATATAGATGCAATGTTGAATGTCACCATAAAGGATTATTGCTGGACATTCCAAGAATAACTGCAATTGCTGCCAAAGCTGCCTGCAAGCACCAACCCAGGACCTGTGACTCTGTGTCACTTGTTTAAAATATAAAGGGAAACACAGAGCTGTAAAGACAGATTAAGGAGTTTGAATTCAAGTCCAATGGTTTAATTACCATTCAATTCACTCATGTCTGATCTAAATTAAACTTGCTTAATAAATGAGTTGAAAATTCTAACATGAATCTAATTATTTAGCTTTCGTTCAAACTACTAACACCCTCATTAAGTTAAACAAGTTACGTGGGTAATTAATCCAATCTATTTAAAGTATTTAACCAATTTAACATGTATATGCCACTTAATCAATTGCGAAGATCATGTAATTATACAAGGACTCACAGTTTTTATGCCCCTTATGCTGTTTTAAACCAAGTTGCCTTTATATAAATAAAACGAATACATTCACATGTACTGAAACCGAATGCAATACATTTGATGATTAATGGTTATACGGTATTTATATTGTTAGAATAATCTCATATTGATTAATGTAATAAATCAACTAGACTTGATATATGAAAAATCCTTTCATATATTGTCAATTGGTTGTGAAATGAAATTAAAGTTAATTTACATGTATCCATTCGTAGATACGTGTAGACATAAAAATAAATTACAAGTGAAAAAAAATATTAAAAAAGTTTCACGTTAATAAATATAAGAAATGTATTGATGAGCTATATAACCATTCTTTTCTATTACATATTTTCAAATTTCTCCCATGCTTTATGAGTGGTACCATTCAGATGAAGTTACATTACATCAAAATTGTGTAATGAAAAATGCTACCTCAGTTTCTCTAACGTTCAATTTAAAACCTTTGTTTCGACATCAAAAATTGCAGTAAGGGTATTTCAATTGTAGATGTAGGAAGAGTCTCTGTCTTTGAAAAAATGATAAATAATAAAAAATTATAAAAAACAATAAGCCAAAATTATATTATTTTTTATCATTTATCGTATTTTTCAAAAGTACAAATCTTTTAAATTGAAAGTATATAATAATTAAAATAATAAAAATTTATATATTAAAATTTATATAATAATAATGATATTAAAAGTAATTTTAAAAATTAACTAGAATCAATACCAAAGGCCAAAAACATGAATCACAAGTAGACTTTTAAGCATGCAAAGATGTCATTTGTTAAAACTTTGACGCAAAGATGTGAAGCATCCCATCCGATGCAAAATCGCCACTGTCATAGAGAGAAACTCAAGAAAAGTAAAAATGTCAGGAGATGGTAGTAGGTCTCGTTTGTTTCGTATTTTAATTATTTTTTTTTTTTCATGTATTATCATCTTTACATGAACTGTTATATATAAACTCTTTTCATATTACTTATTATAAAATTTAATTTAATTTACTTTACCACTCTCGATTTCAAATTTTTATGATTTTTGAAATTAGCTCGACAAATAAAATCAAAATAAATGAATGATGCGTTTACTTTAGACTTCACTTACTTTGAAACCAACATTAATCGAGAATAGTAAAATAAAAGATATTAAAATTATATAATAAATTACGTGATAATATATAATAATAATAATAATATAATTAAAATACTCTTATAATTAAAAGAAAAGAAGGAGAAGTCTCAGGGCACGGGATCAAGTGAAACATAATTATAAAAGTGAAATGAGAGCAGATTTGATTCGTTGAACAGTTGGCAACTTTTATAGATGGGAGCAAAAGCAGTGTTTACAGAACAGATGTGATGATGATTAATAATGGGCAATGCATACAATTACCCTAAACGATTGCGACAAAAGAGAAGGAGAATGCAATGATGCTACCCGTGAATCTGAATCCTAGAGCACAAAAGGCTATTGCCAAAGTCACCACTTTTTTTTTTCTTTCAAATTCCGATCGTCTTTTGGATTCAACCAGGCACACTTGTTGAAAGTTTGAACCCATATCATAGCAGACGCCAATCAATTATCAATAGCATTATCAGTGTAACCTTATCTGTTTAAATTTTGAAAGTTTTAACTTTTATATATGAATTTTAATATCATTTATTCTATTACTTTTAACATCAACTTTTCTTAATCTTATTTCACAACAAGTGAAATCAAAAGAATAGAGTTAATAAAGATTTTTATTGTATAAAATATACATTTAAGTAAATAGTATAGCGATAATAGAAGTTTTTGTAAAACTGTTAAAAATTAAAATATAAGATAATTTTTAAAAAAAACTTAAAAAAGGTTAAAAATAAGCAATGCTATAATATTAAAAACCCAGGAAGTAAAATTTGAGATGGCCGAACAAATCAATCCCACACGACAGAGCCTTCGACTTTTACAACCGTCCTAGCAATAATTCACGAGAACGGAAAAGGTTGAAAGCAAAAAAGGACTCACCATGCCCAGCCTATGCCGACGCCGCGGCATGGAAGCGGCCGTCGC
>JAMKPZ010006131.1:0-11807 GCA_024699675.1 Amphibolis antarctica | reverse complement strand
AAATTATTCTTTTTAAACAACGTTTAAACATGCTCTGTCAAAATGTAAGCTTCATTCTTACCTGTTAATTGCTTCCGAATAATTCTATAGGCCTCTTCAAATTCATCTTAGCTAAATCCTTGAAACACAATACAAAGTTATTATTGACTAATACAGTAGGTTATACTTTTCATTTGCCTTCTATATTAATAATAAGCAATGGATCGGTACAGATACCTGTATCAATATTCCATATACTTTAAATAATATTCTTTATCTTGTACGTTATCTAAACGATGGGTGCCTTTGTATCATTTCGACACCGCTCAGTATTGGAGACGCATCCGCTTCTCACAATGGAGGGGGACAGAATGATGCTCTACATACAAGTCATCTTAGCGTGTTTCCTAATTACTTTTAATAACATGGATTTTATGAATAAATTAAATTTTTACCATCAATAATATATTACTAATTGTGACTTTTATATCTATATGCCACCTATGCATGTCACTTAATTAGCTTTATTAGTATAGATTTTAATAATACATTAAATAGCAAATAATACGTATAATCCAATGTGATGTCTTTTGACATTCCTTGGTACAGTTTTCATATCTGTTATATATTCAGATACTTGTAACATGTGTACTTCATCTATTTGTGTAGCCTGAGTTATTTTTTTGCTTTGTTTTTCATAGATCTACAGTTTTTCCTGGTCAATTTTTCTTCAGGGTTTTGGCTCCATACAACTAAAAAATTTCTCCATCTATTGTCTGTTTCTAGTTGTGTTTGTCATTTGCTATTTATTTAACAAAGTATTGATTGTCATCATTATATATATGTTCACCAATATCATGGAGTATAGCTATAGTTCCTAGAGTGGTAATGTAACTGTGTCTTAAAAGAACAGTATTTGAAAGAAGTTGTAGTTTAAAAATTTCGTTTGCTTGTTGAAGTAGTAATTTTTATAAAATTCTGATTTTATCTTTGAATGATCTTTTTTTTTTAAATGTGATATAATTAAAGTTTGTATGAATATAATAGATATATAAAAGAGGAATGTTATTCATAAGTAAATATAATTTTAAAAAATATTTACAAAAATATCATATTTTTTATAATTTTATAATACTTCTATTTTTATGTAATATTTTTTCAATTTTTCCTTTTTTCTTTTTTTTTCTTTATTCTCCTCTTTCATTCACGTATTCAACACTCTCCTTCCTTTTTTTTTCATCATTTGCTATCTTCCTTATATGCAGAAGAAGAGAGGATAGAAGCAAACTTTTTGTGCGAGTTTCGAGTAAATAGGTAAAATTGTTTTTTTTCATATAAGAAGATAAAGGAATGGCAAAGAACAATACAAAAGTTGTTTCTCGTGTCTTTGAAAAATGAATTACGTAGAAGCTAGTGTGCCAGTTTTCAAGAGCAACGATAATAATACAAGTAGATGTATTTATTTGCATTGTTCTAAAAACTGCTTCAATCTACTCTAGAAAGTAGGAGCGGGTGCAAACAAATGCACCCTGAACCAGAAGACTATTGGTTTTGGTTTAAGTAGTGATGACATCATCATATGTTGAATCAATCAAAAAAACCAATTCAATCAACTTTTAAAATTAAAATTTCATAAATAGCTCGAAAAAGTTTGAAGTTGCCATAAATATATTACTTTTTAGATAGACTCTTTTACAAATCAAGCATAATAATTGTTATTTTTTTCATAGATTATCACTTAATGAATTAGAATAAAATACTTGCTATATTAAATGGTGCGTACTAACCATTAACAAATCATTTTACTTTCTTCCTTTTACTCCTTATGGCTTTATTCTAGAATATCACCAAAAAATATTTTCAAGTCATTTAAATGCAGCTTGAAACATGAACAATAATTATATCCCAGAATTTATTGAAAGGGAGAAAGTATGCACATTTCTTAAATAGTAAAAAAGTTGAACCTTTAATTTTATTCATTCATAGAAATTATTGGTATGAATTCATTACGATTTTGAATGAAAGGCATGCCTGATATCTGGCCATAACTTGTTGAGACCACCTAAAAGGTCCTCCATCCACCAATCTCTCTATGTTGTGTATCATGCAAATACTGACACCACTATGATATGTCCATTGTGGTAAATCCTTTACAATTTCATACTTCCAATATTACGTCCCAGTGTATCCTATCATACCCGAGCAATCGGCAATGCAGCATATCTGCAAAACAATCAACTCCTCTGTATATGTCTTTACATAGACTGATGTGTTATCGGTATGGCAGGAATTATTATTCACCTTTTAGTTCACATTCGTCTGGTGTGCATCCACTCCAACCATTGAGCAATACAACTTCCATTTCCTAGGTGGGAAATCGATATCAACTAAGTGCCACTGCAGTGCTGTATTCATTGGAATCAAGAATTTGTCCAATGTCAATATCATCCCCTTCAGTGGTAGGTACCTCCTAGTCAAGTCTTTAAGGTTTTCATTCCTTGCACTATACTATACTTCCATCAGCGCTCACTGATACGTAGGACTTTTTGTAGCATTCTTCAGTTCATATCAAATAATATTTTCTAATTTAATAGTAATATGAATTACACTAACCACGGCATAGGTTTCCATGTACATCTACTTCTTTGCAAGGGGGCATCTCGCACATGATTTTGAGTGTAGAATCTCCATGTCTATGTTGATAACTAACATAGCAAAAAAACAGTTTGCACAATTTAAGACAGAGGAAACGTTAAATCCTTTCAAAAGAGCATAACTATTTCTATAATGTTTTTGTAAAAAAAAAAAGTGTCATATCCTTTATGCACTCCTGCCCTAAGATATCCATCACACCATTTGTTAAACAAAATTGATGCTAGAATTTTATTACCTCCTGCTTCCTGTACGTCAGAATTTAGCATAAATTAAATGTAAACTACTTTCCATTCGGCATTTTTATGTATTACAATTTCTACAATTTAATGAGTTATAATTTACATATAACATGCTCAATACCCAATCCATGGTAGGGCATATTAAGTCCTTCCCTACAATGCCTTCCTTCTATCAACATCTGCTTGCAAATATAAATTGCAATTATAAACATATACCAAGTACCATTTGACATATTAACATAATGGTAACTATGAAATTGACATAATTAACCATATCCAATTTACTTGCACTGGAAAATAGACTGATTAGAGTCTCTTTATGAAAATCATGCATCCTTACTACAACTGTTTGACTCATGTACGGTTGTCATTGAACCACAACCTAGAGGTGGACTTCCAAGAGAAATCCCTGCAGTCCCAAGAGACCGCATTGCCCATCCTGTCCATATTCACTGTGTGGTGTTTTATCAAACACAGGAGCACTCATACTACACTTATCATTTTACTGCAGCCTCTTGGAGTCCCTTCTTCATTAAAATCAATTTTCTTCAAAAAATAACTTGCTACAGCTCTTGTTCACCTAGCATCCTTCTTGTGTCCTCTAACCCCAACTTCTCATCAACTCACAAAGCATTCTTTTCTCGGCCTTTAGAATACAAGCTCACCACTCACTTTCCTTAATGCCTCTTTCATCCTGATCTTCTCCCCATCCCTACTAAAAACCTCCATTCGATTGAATGCATCACTGACCACTCCATGCACTAGTTTTCTCAAATCCTCCTAGTATTTTGCAACTACGGCTATCAAATCCTCTAACCCCAACTTTGTGTTCTCTTAGCATCCTCATATCCTGCCCTTTTCTCCTTCTAAATTGCCATTGCAAATATTTCCTTCCTTTTCAAAGTCCCTTCACCACTACCAAACATCCACATTTCTTCTTCTGTTTCCCTACCAGTAGCCACATACAATAGATAACCAAATGAAATGTTGATATCAAACAATTACCTTTACCTCTACTAATACAACTTGTCACATGAAAAATTATAAACTTACCCCATTTGCAGTTGTTCTAATGGAACAGAAGTCTGCTCAATTCCATACCACTGCAGAGTAGCCATAGCTCCACATTTTCCCATTAGCCAAAGCAGTTTAATTCTCTCATAAATCCATATCTACACAAAAAATGTATGACCAGATCGTTGCACAACACAATATACTAGTTAAAAATTTTGAAAGTGTTCCTTAAATTGAATGCAACAGAGCAGCCACACAAATAGCTGTTGCTCACTCCGCCATTCTCATTCCTGTGATCTTGAATGCTTTGCAACAAATGTTAAAACCTACCAACTAATTTGAATGCTTTGTGACAAATGTTCAAACCTACTGTCTAACATTGTATGGATGGTAGATGGCCAATTGTAGTCCTTAACAGAACCTAGGTCATTCAGACTCTAATTAAAACCATGTTCTGATCACATAAGAACAATGTTGATGCAAAAAGAAAAAGTGACCATTACCTCACAATGCCAGCATCACCAAATGCTTTCTCACCATGGCCAACCCCCGGCTAACGGTTGTTGATCAAAGTCCCCCACGCTTTACTTTGGGGTCACCATTACTACAGTATGCATTACTCTCAAAATGCTCTTTGTTCCCATGTTTCTTAATGTACCACTATTGGAACACTATCACCAGTATTCTACCAACATTCTCAATTATGAATTCTAACTTCTTACTGGCCACTAAAAACCCTTTTTCCCCGCAGCAATGTCAGATAACTCAACCATATGTCCAAAAGATGTCATGTTTACCAACTCACGTTGCAAATTCGTAAAAGACACTAACATCGTAATCCAATTATATTTCTTAATTAAGCATCTATGTCTCCTACACCTCTTACCTTCGCAAAATCAAACAAAAAAATTACAATGCTTCCCATCGGAAACTTAAATTAAAGAAACGCAGCCTTCACTTACCAGTATGTTCACTTTCATCCTCCGACGGAGCGTACACACCGTGCTCAACTCATCTAGGGTTTCCCGTCCTCCGATCGCCACTCGCCTTCTTCAAGACCGCCATTGGAAGCCCACCATTTCCGCCTCGCAAAGGACATTTCCCTCTCCATCCCAAAATTTTCCCCGCGGTTGATTTCAGTTAATTTTTAAAATATTTTTAATAATATTATTATTACATAAATTTTAATATATAAATTTTTAATTACGTAATTTTAACTTTATCTATAAAATTAACTTTAATTTTAATTTTATCAAGTTAACAAAATTTGATCTCAAAGGAGACCATAAATTCGTATATGATTCCACAGGTCACGTGAATATTTTTATTACGTATATTTATATTAACGGTTAAATTACATAAATTTAAGTTTTATACTTTCTCTTTAATTATCTTAAATTGATGTAATTCGTACTTTATTTTTAATAAAATAATTTTTTAACTTATCTATTGTTGTTTATCTTTTATTTCATTTTATTTTATTAACGTTTATCTCTTGTTTTCTTACAATAATTTTTAACTTCGTTATTTTATTAAATTTTTTCTTTTATTATCTTTTCAACATTTTCGTTAACTTTCTTTACCTGCTAGAGCTATTTTACAATACTCTTAAAATTTCTTTAGCAATTTTTTTAACACCATACATGCTAAAGATTTTTAATTTAATGCATCATCTAGTTCTCATATTCTCTCTTAACAAATTATGAATTATGGAAAAGTCCAGAAATGAAAATATTTAAAAGTAAATAAGATTTATGGATGTTGAAAAATATTGAAAAGGAATCTTAAATTTTCTAGCATATAAATAAGACAAAATTCTTTTCATTTTTTCAAGATTAGTTGATTTAATATATTGAACAAAATCGATATAAACTCAAACAACAAAGTAAAAAGTTATAGATTACAATAAAGAGAGATAGTTCACTATTACAACATTACATATCTTTTTTTTCCTCTTAGATTCCATCATCTAGTTTTTGTATTCTTATATATTTTAAGAAAAGTCTGTTTCATTCGAAGTTGTTGGAATGGAAATTTTTTTTGGAAAACTTAAAAAATGGGATATTTGTACAATTCAAAAATCAAGAAATAGAAGTTTTAATTTTTTTTTTTTAAAAAAAAGGGATATTTGTACAATTCAAAAATCAAGAAATAGAAGTTTTAATTTTTATTTTTATTAAAAAAAATGGGATATTTGTGTCGCTTCCTTTGTATTCTTTATTTTAGATTTTGTTTCCTAAGCTGTGAAGTATATTATTCAGATCTTTTCAAATTTCTAGTTAGTATTTTTTCCTAAGCTGTGAAGTATATGTGCTAATTATATTAATTACCTCATTTTCAATTACAAGTTTAATCACTGTGATTCTATCTTTCGTCATTATTATCTTGATAACTTTGTAATTCGAATTTTGGCAGCTATTATTCCAATTCTATTCTTCTTACGTTTACCTTTTCGTGTATACAATAATTTAAACCACATTCATCAATTAACTTAGATCTTCAACTCGCTTAGTTAGTTTTTTTAAAATAAAGTTCCATCTTCAATATCAACCATAATAGTTATAGAAAGTTGAAATTAAAAATAATTTTGTAAATGATATTAAAGTTATATAATAAATTATGATGTAAGAGTTTATGTATAAAACTTTATACGAAATAATAATATATAAAAATTTATACAAAATTAAAATTAAAGTTAAAATTGATCAAACAAACAACAACATAACATATTAACTTTTCTTCTCACCCTTGTACCTGTTAATTATTACCCTTATCAGTTAAGGTTTCCATATTCCAAGTTATTGGTTTAATTTTAATATTTTAAACTAACGTTTGTACTTGATCTATCCATTAAAGTTTGAAAACTTTTTATTTATTTTCATATACATCTAAGCATTTGCGTGGAACTTTTAGGGGGATTTATACCTATTAGAAATGGAAAATTTAGAAAAATATTTATTATTAAAATTTTAAAAATTTGGAAATGAAAAATTTTATAAGACTATTTATGAAAATATAGGAAAATTTATATTTAATTTTAAAAAAATTTAAAATATTCTAGATTTTTAACATTTCAATAATAAAAAAATTCTCAAATTTTCTTTTTCATTGATTTCTAAATAACACAAACCCTCCTTAATGTCAAAACGTTAATACTCTTGTCATTTTCTTTTCAACCTACTCAAGCATTTGTTGGGAGTGATATTGTAGTTATAATTTGAAAGATTTAAGAGTGTGTTTATTTATCAACTTCAATTTTTACGAAAAAATGATAGAAGAAGTCATATATAATAGGTAAAAGTTTTAAATATATGATATGTATTTGTCTGCAACTTTAACTTTTATTTTATTTTATTTTTCAAGTATATACTCAAAAATTACACTAAATTACTAATTATATCATTGATAATTACGAGTGTGTCATTTGCACTTTCCAACCAGACACATTTATATTATCTGAAAAGTATTTTCAAATGAGGCATTAATTTCATGTACATTAACAATATACAGGTTTTAGTAAATGAGACATTATTTTCATATATACATCAATAATATACATTTTTCAAATTGATTGTAGTTAAATTTTAATTTTAAAATAAAAATAATAAATATAAATATTTCTATTCAGCAATGGTACAGAAACATCTTTTTGCCTGTAAAGTTAGAGCAGCAAATGAGAACCAAAAAGAAATAACTCCTCAGAGAATTTTTTCATCAACAGTTTGCTACAATAACAAAGCTCATTTTAACTTCTGTATGATTTACTTATATTTGTTCAAATACTTATTAGCTCTAAAGTAAATATAGTTAGAAGTTAAAAAAACAAACAGTCTAACTTTAGGGAAAGGTCAAAAGTTCTATTTGTTTGGAAAAGTAATGAATTAAGGAGATTTCTGATTGTATCACTTGGAAGTATTTGTTATTTTTTTTATAATCATGTTAAATGTTATATAAATAGAAGATGTTAACATATGTACAGGAATTTGAAAAGTTGTTAATATATTACATGATACAATGTAATATTCACACTTTAATTACAACTTACTTTTTAATGTTGTTAGCTACTTTTGTTAAAATTACTACATTTTTAACTTGGTAAGTGCCTGGCTGTTAGCATATGTATTTTGGTCAATGTACATTTTTTTATATGGCTCAAAATACAATAATCTCTATCCATATGAACCATGATTTAAATTACTTGAAACATGCACATCTTGATGTAAAAAGATATATTTGACATTAATTCAACAAACATGTGGGATAACGGAATTTTCAACAAAAATTTAAGACATTATAAAAAATATTGTAATATTGAAAAAAATGTTTTCTTTATAATAAAGAAATGTATAATTTTTTTTGTAACATTGTAAAAAAAATTATTAACATCTCACGTTGAAAGGGGAAAAGGTCTATCATTTTATATAATATTGTAATATTTATTGTAATATTGTAAAAATATTCTTATTATAATAAAAAATATATAATTTTTTTGTAATATTATAAAAAAATTATTGACGTCTAAAAAAATTATCATTTTTTGTAATTATTAACATCGGATAAAAATTCAGAAACATTTTTTTCGAGTGTTCTGACGTAAAAGACATTATCATTTTCGTTTTTTTTAAAAACAAATGTCAAAGTGGGACTTTTTTCGGATGTTCCAATGTAAAAAACAGTCATTTACAAGAAAAAAATTACGATGGAAGGGGGGAAAAGTTCGATGGAAGAAACATTTTCTTTTCCGCATTTTCCGATAAAATAAACATTTTTTTTCAGATATTCCGCTTTTGGTTCCGTACTACATTGTTATTTGCGTTTTTTTTACAGTTACGTACCATTTTTATATAATTTTTTTAAAAAAAATTCATTAAAGGCCGTGACAAATGACGCTCCTATGGTAACATCATTAACGAAAAAACCGAGCTGAAGTCAACGTCGCAATCGAACGTGCGTATTTGTTATAAAAGTAAAATTATGTCAAGTAAAATTTATATTTTTTTAAAATTATATAATTTACGATATAAATATTTTTATATAATTTTTAATATACAATATTAAAATTATTTAATAAATATTATCATAAATCGTTATAATACATGATAAAAAAAATAAAATATATAGAAAATAAACTTTTGTTCGAAATTAAAATCAACGATACGACGGGGCCAGCACACATCGAAACTTATTTTGGATAAGAATGACGAACTGAAGAGAAGTCATCGTCAACGTCCCCCTCAACCACCGTCGCAAGAGTTTCCTCCGATCAACCACCACCGCCCACGCCGCCAACAAGCCTGATCCACGGCGGGGTCGGCCACCGCCGACCACACCCCTGCCAGGCCCTCGTCCACAGGCGACAATGATGCGTGACATGACATATGCGGTGGTGTCTCCATTGGGCGGCCGACGAACTACCTACCGCGCAGGGTAGCCCGCAATCGCCGCCCTCCCCGATAAATGAAACCGGTGGTCACTGCACATTCAGTTTTTTTCGATTTAAATTTTTTTATTGTATAAAGTATATATTTTAATAAATAATATAATAAAAATAATTTTTTATTATTATAACAATTATACCAACTTAAAAAATCCAGTCTTGCAAACTTTGTCATCGTTTTTAAACACAACCTTAAAGATCCCTCGTTTCTTCTTGTTATCGGAAGCATTAAAATTTTCTTCTTTCCTTTTTTCTTAAACAAAGTTTACTTCCACTTTTTTAAAATTTTTAGAATTATTTTTATTTTTATGATAATATTTTTATTTTTAAATATTTTTTATTATTTTATTATCATCATCAACATTTATAATATTTTACATCAACAGTAATCGAGACTATACAGTGATCATAATTTTACTTTATTAATATATCATGAAGGTAGATTACATATTAATATATTGTACTTTATATATATTAATATAATTCACGTTAATCACATTTACATAGTCTGTAAAGTGATCAAGACTATTTTTTGGGTTTACCGATTTCTATTTCTAAAATCATTTTTACCCAGAAGGTAGTAAAGTTGGTGATGTAAATGATACCTCAAGGTGTATATATCAATCGTATTCTTCTATTTTGATAGTTAGAAAAAGTAAATTTTAGGTGAATAATCTTGAGATAATATTAGAGAGAATAATAATTTTAATAATAAAATAAATAAATTAAAAAAATATGAATATTATCGTAAAAATAAAAATATTTTTAAAAATTAAAAATAAAAAGAAGTAAATAATTCCTTAAATTTTTTTTACTATAAATTATTTTTATCTACGACACAGACTACGCTTATTACAATACTACGTAATCTTAAAAAAAGGGAAGACATAAATTTGAGATTTTAAAGTTTTTTAAACATCTCGTAATTACGTAGCTATTACTATAGTACAAGAAAAAAACGATATGTTACAGTAAAAAAATTTAAAAATATATAAAATATGTAACAAAAAGTTTGAGTAGATATTTTTGTAATATCTTAATTATAAAATCTATTCTAAGGAAAATTCGCAAAACTTTAAATACGTAAATTTTATCTTATTAAAATTAATTGACTAATGAAAAAAATTCATAAATGATATAATAATTTTATTTTTACTCATTTTTTCGAGGATTATTTTTCCTAACACACTTTCACACGTATATGTCATTCGTTAGATTATTCTATGTAATATTTTATATATAACGTACATAAATTAATTTTGATATCAAATTAAATTTTTATTTTAAAATCAATTGATTACGAGTAAAATAGTTTTTATATTATAAGTTTGATTTCATACTATACATTAATTATTAATGTAAGATTAGTCTGACACTTCATTTACTTGTAACTTATTTTTTATTTTTTGTGTATAAGTGTCTATAAATAAGAACTGATTCTAATATTAAGTTAAAATTTTATTTTAAAATTAGTTTTAACTGCGAGTAAATTTTTTTATATATTTTAAATTAAATTTTATTTTTTATATTTACGAAACTATTACTAATATAAAGGTCAACATACATACCGTCTTCTCTTGAAATTCTTTTTTTTTTTTTACGAGTTTCATATGAATTTCACGTAAGTTCTGCGGTATTTTTTTAGTTTGAAGTTTGATATCTATCGTAAGTGTTAACGTCAAAAATGCTATCATGCATTAATATTTGAAAAAGTCATGCTATCTATAGTCGTTGTGTTAATTAATATTGATAGACCGAGATTTATTTTTAATTACTTTTCCCGTGAGTCTGTCAAAAAAGTGTTTTTTAACTCAAAATTTTATTTTTATTTTTTTTAAAAACAATTATGACATTCACGGACAACAATTTTATCCGTTAACATTTTAACGCAGCCAACTCATCCATGCAAGGTCTGTAATATTTAGCCTTTTACCAAGATTTAAATGGACATGAAAGTAGCTCTCTGGGTACTTTGGTAAAAAAATTATAAATATTCATTTTACATTTTAAATTTATTAATGGTAAATATTACATTTAAAATAAATATCTATTTTTTATAAATATTTATTTTATATGCAATTTTTACTATTTATAGATTTTAAATTAACATATATAATAATATTTTTAACAACATTGAAATCTTAAATCTATTATTATCAAAAAGAACAATTACTTTTAATACAACGGCAATTACTTGTAGATTTATCCAATTTTACTGACTAGTATTAATGATTTTTCCAGCTAGTTTAAACCATTTGTCTAGTTTTATCAATTAGTCAGTGATTTTTTCAATTAATTTAAATGGTTTTATTGATTGATTAATGATTTTTCTGGCTAGTTTAAATGATTTTGTTGGCAAATTTATCTGCTTTTATCGATTAGTTGAGTGATTTTTTCAATTAATCAAAATGATTTTACTGATTGACTAATGATTTTTTTAACTAATTTAAATGATTTTATCAATAAATTTATTCGATTTTACT
>JAMKPZ010006130.1:0-15836 GCA_024699675.1 Amphibolis antarctica | reverse complement strand
ATAACATGCCTCAATGCCATTTGAGAGTTTTATTGAGTGCATCTATTTTATAGAATATAATTTCACATCTATTCAGGTTGGAAGCAGTGGTGGAATTGGAAGTGAAGCAGCTAACACTATGATGCAGAAATTTTGGGATTCAGCTCTTGCACTGGGGCCCGCCGATGATGATGGTGACTCAGTACAAAGGTTATGCAATATCATCCAACTTATTAACCCTGTAGCTGATGTTTTATTTCATTTTGAGATTTGCTTGCCAGTTTTATAAAGAGTGTATTTTTACTCACAGTCGTGTTGGAATTTATTTCAGTGAGGGATCTTTCAAATTAGCATCTGAAGGGACTGAGTTAGGGAGATCTGCTTATCAGTCTTCTCTTATGCCCAACACATTTAACTTTAAACTTATGGATAATAGGGGAAGAAAGCACAGATTTATCTGTGGTGTGCATTTAGTGTTTCTTTTTTAATTTATTTTTATTTATCTGAGACTGATATTACCTCCCCTTGGTTAGATGCTGGGAGTTTGACTGAAGTTGTAACGTCCATTCTTCAGAGGGTGGGAAATGACATTGATCGGGATCATTTACCACAAATATTGGTAGCTGTATATATATTGACTTTGGAAATTTTCACGATATACTTTTCTTTGATGGTTCCTCATGAGATTGCTGCTTTATTTTGTAGTATGAAGACGAAGATCACGATAAAGTGATTCTTGCATCAGATGATGATTTAGCAGCAGCTGTTGAGCATGCTAGGGTTGCTGGTTGGACGGTAAATTTTGTTGTTGCATACACTGCACTTATTACCATTTTATCAACACAAATCTAAGCCATATTTGTTACTCTCAAAAGGAGAGAAATCAAATTTATCTGCTGTTATTATTAATTGTTACAAGTGATTACATCATTTTCAATGCTTGTTTGTAACAATTTTCTAACTTGATGAAATAAGCACATATATAACTAAATTGAAATCCTGACATGCTATACACAGCTAACAGCCCTTGACACTGCAAGTGTCTTTTATAAAGATTAATTAGGTGATAAACTGAATCAAACATCACAGGTAAACAACAATTTTCTGGTTGTTAATTAGTGCTGCAAAATTCAATTTAAAATGTTATCACACTAGGACAATGAAACATGGGATTGGGCCAAAAAGGGGAAGCCAATATCAACTGCATCATATTGCTATTGTTCTGTTTCGCCATTTTGATGATGGGTACATGTTAAACATGCAACACCATGAATGCAATGCTTAGATCTAAAATGCATTCTTCAAAAACTTATATGCCCTGTGGATGTAGGAATTCAATTCTTTGAACACAAATATTTTCAATTCTTTAAAATTGAGCAAGAACCAATATGATAATTTATCAATATTAAGGTGGGCACCTAGGTGCCCATGCAATTTTTGATGGCTAGGCGTGTAATCTAATTTTTTAAATGATCTTTTGATGGCCAGACTTTTTGTTATTGACTTTTTTATTATGTTTATATGTTAGATAAATTTCAGTTTTTACGTCATTTTTTCTTATTTAAGATTTTATTCAATTATTCTTTTCTTTAAAATGCTTTATTTTTGTTTATAGTTTGTTTTTCATTTAAGTGCTTTATTATTTTTGTTGATTAAAAATTATTGAAAGTTTAATTTTAAGTTGTTTAGAAGCTATTGTGTTAGTATTTATTTTGATTTGGAACTTTGGGATGTTCTTTTGGTATATATTTGAATGTTATTTGAGTCAAAAAATGAATATATAAAAACACAATGTAGGTAATAATAATATCGATAAAACATTTTTTAATTTTAATTGGTGTGTAGGCAATAGCTAGGGTTTAGGATTTACTGATTGGTTGCCTTGGCACCTTAATGAGTATTACCAAGAAGAATCAAAGTTTGAAACCTGTGAAGTAGGGGTGACGCTCCATCCTCCCCCGAAAAGGAAAGGATTAGCATGAGTGATGTACATTATAATCTAGAACAGTGAGATACATGATATTGATCTACATGTAGAAATGTGAAGTACATTCTTAAGAGATTGAGATGCCAGATAAGGATAGAAAAAAGATGTCACACAAAAGTGAGTACCATGGTATCATGTTCGGGAATAGGATGATTCATTCCATTGTAGTTGGCTGGGGATGATATTGGAAAAGTCAATGGGCACGCACTCAAGTGAAACTGTAGTGTGTAGAAGTTGTTACACAGATAAAAAATGGTAGCAGTTTACCTTGAATGGACGTTGTGGCAATGTTGTCTAATGGTTCCAGCTAAAAGCTTGCAAGTGAATGTGACTACCTCTTAGGTCAGTGCACTTACTGACATGATTTCGTTATCTAATCATATTGACATGAAACTATGGTGTCCAGAAGTCGGTTACACAAATAAAATGGTAGCAGTTGAACTTGAATGGTTGTTGCAATGATGTCTAATGCTTCCCACTAAAAGCTTGCAAGTTAATGTGAGTACCTCTTAGGTCATTGCTACAGCTATTGACATGCTTTTGTAATCTAATCATATTGCACCATCATGTTGTATAAACAGAATGATGTGAAGGTCAGTGCTCCCCATCAATATACATTTGTGTGTATACATGCGTGTGTGTGTGTGCATGTGCTAACGCACATGTTGCATGCAAGGTTGGCTTATGGATTGGGATTTTCACTCATATCCAGAATGAGAAGGAAATGAACCTCTTGATTAGGAACATATCATGGGGTTCTCGGTGAGATCCTTGTATACTAGGTTTGTCCTTTTTAAGGCTTGGACTTCAGCACATTGAAAGGTCATTTAAGAGAACTTGCAAGCCGTATAATTGGAATCACAAAAATGATTCCTGTAAGAGATATTACTGCAATGAAAAGAGTTGTTTGTTGACAACATCAGAAGAAGTCAGTCAAGGGATTTCCCGTCAGGTGGAGGAAGCTAGCCTTGCCACACCCCACAAAATTTTTAAGTCAGCTCCATAGGTATCTTTCTCTCCACTCACCTAAAGGAACTTATCAAATCTTTAGGATAATTTGTCATGGGATATTTGTGGAAATAGTTGCAATAATTTGTAGTTATTTTTTCCAAAATTCAATGTTCACTTTGTCCCATCATTTTGTGCATCTACAATTAGTTTAGTTGTCCAACTAGTTGGCACATTCAAGCTTTCGTTGCATACCATGCACTCCCTATTTTTATTTTTTTATGCCATAGAATATTCAAAAATGACTTTTAAATCTGTAATAAAGAAGGCAAACTTGATGCACCCTATGCATTTTGGGTCTAGAGAGGTCCACTTGCATGCAACCTTATCTCTCCATAGGAAGAGATTATTTTTAGGTTTTGAACCTTCAACGTCTTAGCCCCAATAGAAAAATCATACCTTCTCACCTTGGTTTACTATATACACTTTTGAATCAAAATATTTGTACTGATCCTTCATGCACAATCACTTGTCAAGGTTAGAGAGGTAATGTTAAAGTATGAATATCCAAATGAAAATCAATTGTTTATAAGTGGGAAGATTCTTTTTTATATGACTAAGTTTTATCCTCGCTTTTGTTAATCTGTAGCTTTTTAACACCCCTTTTACTCGTAGTTTTCTTTTAAGTCCTAAGTTTCTATTTTGGAACATACAGATGTGTATGGATTTAGGGACATTTGTGTCTCTTTTATTTTGATATCAAATTTGAAATGTGACCATCTAATTTGAAATCAATTGACTATGGATAGAACAATTCTATATACAGCCACAAGATCTACCCTTCTTTTTATCAATGTGCAATTATTCTAACAAATTTCATTACTAAGAATATTTTATTGTACACAATTAATAATCGCCTTGAGCCATTTAAATACTAGGATGTCTAGTGCTGATTGCAATTATTTTACTTTGAAGAAAGCTTCATATAGAAGTCCTATTAAAGTTGCCACTAGGGCATTTAAAAACTTTCAATCAACACTAATACCGTTGTAAGTATTTTATTTTGAAGAAAACGCCTTAAGCTTCAATTGTGTGGTGCTCCAATGCAATTTCGAAGATAAACTAATGGAGATCTCCATAAGAAAATCTGCTATAAGATTATTGGTTCCTAAATTACAGGAGAACTCGAGAACATTTAGTTAAAGTGGGATTGGAGAAGCTGCTGAGGAGCACTTAGACTAGAAAGGATCAACATTCTATTGTAATAATGTTGATTGAGAAAGCGATCTTATGTCTGTTTCACACTTGAGCTCCAGTTTAATAGCTTTCTCAAAATCCTCATAGAAGAGAATGTAATTTAACTTTTATAATTATCCGTTGACATTATTATTCGTACTGCTGGTGGTGGATATTTATCATAGCTTTATTTACAATGCAACGCAACTTTTTAATCAATGTTCTTGGGCCACTATCATGCATTTCTTGACGTTATTTGGCATTGTATGCTGATATCCAACAGGGGTTGAAGCTGTACTTAGACTACACAGGATCTGGTGGTCGTCGTAGACGTTCAGAAACTGGTGGCACAGAATTTGCTCCGAGAGATGCATGGGCGTCTGCATACAAAACAGCTGCAGCTGGTGCGGCTCTTGTTGCTGGCTTTGGTTTCATGGCATACCTCAAGAAATCAGGTTCTTAGGAGGGATCAAGCACGCCAGTCACCAAATCTCACAAAATTCAATACTCATATTTTTTTAGCTAGGAAGATGTCTATAAAATTAATTATAAACTAACGATGGTAAAAGATGGAAAAGAGAAATAAAAAAAGGTAAATAGGAAGATGCACTCAAGGTAAACCCCAGTTGAGTTGCGGCGGAGGCATGGTTTAGATTTATGCATGTTATCCTTGTGCAGAGGTTATTCTAATTTTCTCTTGTTCCAATTTTATCAGATATCTTCGAAGAGATAGAGGCATGGTTATGGCTTAGATGCTTTATCTGTGTAAAATCAAATGATCACTTCGATGTGCAAGTTATACTTGATTCTTGTAAGAAAAAAAAATATTGTGGAAGGCGCGTCTGCAGCACGGCATGGCTGCTACATATGGCGTACCATTCGAGATTTGGTTGCGACCAAGATCGTCACTTGCCATCTCGCAAAATTCAATATTCATATTTTTTGGCTAGGTAAATGTCTATATACTTGAATTATTAATAAAAGATGGCAGAACATAGAGAAGAAAAATAAAGTGGTAAAGAGGAAGATGCCTTCAAAGAAAAGCACAATTTTACGTATTCCTTCAAACCTATTAAAGTTGGTAAAGATTTCTCTGTGGTACGTGATTTTCATCGTAATCTCGATTCTGTGAGAAATGTGCGTGTTGGAAAAAGCCAACTCGGCGGATGATTTTGATCTCTGCAAGGAATATTTTCCAGCAGTAAAAAGTGAAGACGGATAAAAAAAAAAAAGGGTAGTGATGTATTTGTGCGTAAAAAATTCTTCTGTTATCTACGGTTGTAGTTTGGTTTCGATATCGCGGGGGTCATTTATTTATAAAATGCTGGGATGAATAGAAAAGGAGTGGGTAGATAGGTGGGAATTTGCGAAAATATCAGTGTTTAAAAACAGAAAAAATTCTCGTTTATGAATTTTGACACAATCCATTTTTCTGAATTGCCATTAACGTATGATAGAGCCTGGTGGGCTGTTCTCTTCTGCTCCATCTTCAATCCATAGCAGAAATTTGTGGTAGTAGGTTGATCAACAAATTGCTGACCGTAATAATGTCTGTTTCTTGTTCTGCAATTCTTGTGTTGTTTAATTGTAGACCTGTTGTTGTCTCTCGGAGTTTTATTTGTGACCTCCTTAGTTGGGTCTTCTGCAATTCAATTGTTGTTGAGTAACTTTTTGGAGTAGTCTTAATCAAACACTTTTCTTCTCTAAAGATGGAAGAGACCATAATCTCAAAGGGGTCTGTTGCCGTGGGGTCTGAAGGAACTGTTGTGGGCATCTCTGATCAACTCTTTCAATGAATGCTTACGAAGAGGAGGATCAACTTTCACCAAAGGATTCTTTGTCTGTTGTTAGGAATTAATAGCTTCAGGAGCAGCAACAAAGATACAATCTGCTTTTTGTGCTCAGGAAGTGACTGACGAGATTTCTGTAGCAAGCTGTGATGAATACAACAGGACTCTTGAAGATTTTGTGTCGTTTAGCCTCACCCTTAGAAGCCTTGGGCATCCCATGGTTTTCTAGGGTTTTGAGTTTAGTAAGCATTCATTCACTGTATGACACAGACATTAATCAAAAGTAGGTAATCTGATAAGTAGGCCGTGATATTAAATATTAGTGAGGTTTTTTTTCTGTCACTCTTATTTCTCCTAATGCTTTTACTTTCTCCATGTTATTTTTGAGGGACTAATACAATTGGTATCCGCCAAAATTTTTGGGCATTAAAATGTCCATCTCTTCAAACGCATACACAAAAAAGTCTCTTCCAGTAATTCCCTAAGCTGCTTCTTTTCAAGTTTATTTCCTCAAGTTGTAAAATAGCTGCCTGCTTCTTTAACTCCTATATTGTAGTCACAGTACTAATAGAGTTGTTAAGGAATTGCTCTTTTAAATTTCAATCATGTAAACAGGAGAGTATGGATCATTTTTCTCCCAACCTCTCCACCCATACGAACATCAGAAAGCTTCAAAAAACTAGTACCAGCATCACAATCACAATCAATCAAATGCTTATTTTCTTTCATAATGTAAAAAAAGTATTCCTAAGTGTTAGGATAGGTCATCTCATCCATATTCGCGGGTCTTATACATAATAAATCACCGCTAATCAACTGTAATAGATTACTTAATCAGAAACAATGTTCCAACTTCAAAACTGTAAGCATTGCCAAAAAAAAAAGGAAGCGCAACAGATCAATCTTGTTTTGAGGGGCTTTTAATGACAAGCACATGAACATATACAGAGAGATGCACAATGTACATAAACTGTCACCTTGCTCCTAAGGCTCCCTTTCTCTGTGAGTTTTACATGCATGCACATGGAGGCCGTTCAACATCCCTCCACCGTAGCATGGGTTATTCGAATATTTCTACACAATTGAAGAGTTCAAAACACCATTATAATAGCACAGAAGATTAACATACCATCACTTTTATGCCATCGTTGTAGTGCATGCCTAATGCATTGTAACTCGTTACGATATAAATGAGCAAAATCGCACCACACAATCACTTGTGTGGTTGGCTGCTTGCCTTTCCATTTTCCTCTCTACCATGAACACACTCGATTATGTGTGTTACTCAACAAGATGTTGGCTTGTTCCTCAGCATCTGGGCATTAAATTCCACCACCACCTGAAGGGAATAACTATGGTAACATTTTAGACAAAAGAAGGATTTTGAAAAGTCATACTGATAAATAAGTATTTTACAGTGGCATATATGACAATGCAATACATTAAAATCCAATAAAAATACGATTTTCTCATGGAAAAATGCAACATGAAAGACATTATCAAAGAAAATGAAACAGGGAAGAGTTGGGCTTGTGGCTGTATAAAACATTCTGGATTACCAAAAATTTCAATTCATACAAAAGGCTGAAATCCAGACCTTGTTTTGAAAGTAAGACAATAGATACAGAAGCAAAAAATTTGAAGGTGTAACATTGATTTTCTGAAGAATATCCATCCGAACTGCTGTTTACCTCAACTTCATTGATACAGGAAGTGGATGTTACAACAATGGGCATCACTGGAATAGAACACACAACATGGATAACTGTACAAACTGTGCTTGCAAAGTGAGATGGGAATAATCACTCCTAACTGCTACATTATTATTTGATATTGATAGAAAACCTGTAACAGCATCAGCGGCAAACAGAGTCAGTCCATGACAATCATGGTTTTCATCAACGAAATAATCATGCAAGACTTCTTTCTATTTTGTCTTCCACGGAAGCAGTGAAGTCCACTAATAACAACTGATCAAGCCAGTGTTTCCTCCCACTGTTTTCTTCCCTGAGAGATGATCATACATATTAAAAAAGTGATGGAATAGTCTCACATTGGTTAAACATAAATAAAATATAGATTAATAAATCGATGGATCTCTTCACTTATAATCAATTAATTTCATGTTAAATGTCTATATTTCAATATGATATTAACATAAAAAACTTCTAAGCCAGCCTCTACATATCCAATGATAAAAAAGGATAATTGCAAGATCTAAAAAATGCTACAAGGAAGAGACATGAAATAATTCCACATTGATGAAATTTAAGATAAAATATGAACAAATATATAAATAAATCTCTTTACTCATAATCACTTGATAATGTCTTTCACGTTAATCTGCAATCCAAAAGTTTAAAAATTCATCATTTTTTATTAAATTGTAAGCATTGATATCTATATGAAAAAGTAACTAAGTATATGATTCAAATTAATCTGAAACTTTATCAAAGTAGATCATACCATAGATTAACTAATTATAGAAGTAGACTTTCGTTTTAGAAATAAAATAATTAAAAAAATCAGTGTCTCTAGGACAGTGCGGCACAAAAATATCAAGCTTTATTAGTATAAAGTGTAGGATGCGTGAAAAATAACGGTGGTCAAAAGTGGCCATACGTAAAAAGGTTGCTTACTTACAACATGTAGATTTCTCCTGATGGCTCACAGGAAATGAAGCTGCCAAGCTGATGCTCAACTGTGCTGACAATGGGTAACGTCCTGATGGCTCGTAAAGGAGGAATTGCAATCTGTATTCCATCTTTTTTCCTAGGTTTTAGGTGTTTATCGTTAAAAACCAGCTTAATGATCCTATTGAGTTTTCTTGGTTGCAGAAAAAAATCTTGCCACTTCCCTGTACAACTGTTCTCCTTCAAATGGTTTGGAGACATACCCATCCATCCCACACTTAAGGCATTCTTCATGAGTAGCTTGAATTACATCAGCTGTCATGGCCAAAATGGGAGTGTGCCAGTGAGTGGTACTTCCACATTGAGATGAGGCTTCACTGTGTTTTCTACATTCATTTGCATTACTTTCCATCTCACGTATGATTTTAGTAGCCTGAAAACTGAAAGGAATTTTACACTATCTGGTAAGAACAAGAGATAAACAGACCACAGAATACTTGAAACATAATATAAAAAAGGAAAATTAATGAAATACTTCTAAGTCTCAACCAGGTAAAGATTACAAGAAATGACAGATTGTTTCTAGATTAGCATAAAAGATGCATGCGTATTTCAGAAATTCTACGAATAAAACATCCATTTGGTCTTTTGTAAATATTAAGAATCTATTATTAGAATTTGCTTGTAGTCTATGTCACGCACCCATCTATTTCAGGCATCTGAATATCCATGAAACAAGCATCAAACATGTGTGGTGGTTCGAGCATTGCAATTGCCTTTTTCCCACTGTCGGCACAAGCAACATCAGCTCCATATTTCTTCAAAGCACCAGCGGCCACTCTTAAATTCACTATGTTGTCATCCACAACTAAAATATGCCTCCCTTTCAAAAGACTGCGCAAGGATAAATGAGGAAGCCCTTCATGGACATGATTTACCTTATCTCCAACACCCATAGCCCGTTGTAGACATGCTGCCAACATACTTACTCTAAGGGGTTTCATAATAACTGTTGGGAAAAAACCCAGTGAGTCTGCAGCATTAATCTTTGCAGAGCTGCCAGGGTTGGCCAGAAGAAAAGGTTTAGGATGATTTGTTCCTTCCAACATCCTCAACTCGTTAAAAAATGAGGACCATTGTGTAACATCTGTGAGCCATACATCCTTCTCAACAAGTACCATATTTACAACAAATTTACCACTTGTTAAGTAAGAGAGGGCACGATCTGGAAGAGTGAATATTTCTACAGAAATTCCAAGTCTTTGGAGATGATACTTTGTTACTAATGAACGAGCCAGTCTTGGGTCAACCACGATTGCTCTCATTCCTTGAAATTCCAGAGATCTGTAATCATTTGAATTGGTGTGCCCCTTATCAAGGACAACAGTAAAAGTAAATGTGGAACCGGTATGTGGTTCACTCCCAACTGTAATCTCTCCTTTCATGAGGCTAACCAAACACTTGCTAATACTCAACCCAATTCCAGTACCTCCATGAATGCGAGCAACAGAGGGTCCAACCTGCATAAAGGGTGTGAATATTCGAGACTGGGCTTCTCGTGGGATTCCAATCCCAGTATCTTCAACAGATATGATCAACCTGATTTGATCAGAAGTTAGGGAGACTGAGTTCTGAAGCACAATGCCTTGATTGAAAATGTTGAGTTGTTCCCAGCTTTGCCTTCTATCTACAACAGGTAAGCCACTCAAAGTATTCCTAGAATCAAATTCAATTTCTGCCTGTATCAAGTTCATTACCTCCTCGGCAAGATGGACAGTGACAAATATGTGGCCTTTTTCCGTGAACTGCAAGTTTAGAATATCTAATACATGTCATCAGATGCACAAAGTTATTTTGCAGATAAAGAGATTTTTGTGCTTACCTTAATAGAGTTGCCCATGAGATTGGTGATGATTTGCCGAAATCGTCCAGGATCACCAACAAAGCTTTCAGGAACTTGATCAGAGACATACACTGCTAACTATTCATAAAGTTTTGGAGAAGAGAATCACATGGATCAGATAAAATAACAACCACCATATCTTTAGACACAAAGAGCTTAGTCAATTGCAAATGAGGGATTTCAGAGAGTTGGAATATATGATTACCTCGAGTCCTTTCTCTTGAGACTTCCCATAGAAAAGTGATAATACATCATCCAAGACAGCTCGTAGATCAAATTGGACAGCCTCAAGCTCAAGTTTACCAGATTCAATCTTTGCCTGATCAAGAACTTCATTTATAAGTGAAACCAAAGCCTTCCCACTAGCTTGAGCTGTTCTCACATAATCTTGTTGTGTAATGTCCAATGTAGTGTCCATTAGCATTTGCAGCATTCCTGAAAACATGCAAAATTGATTTTCCATATGCTATGTGAGTTGGCAACGTCTTAATAGCATGATGATCCTAAAGGAGACACCATATATAAACTGAAGTTCATATTTGAGAATACAAATGGAAAAGCATTCACCTAAAACACCATTCATTGGAGTCCTGATCTCATGGGAAACAGTAGCCAAAAACTGCAAAATAAAAAAATGAGATACAGGTTTGGAAAATGGAGATAGAAACTATACTAAAATATAGAAAGACTAAACTTCTGAAACGTCTCTATAAAGTTACATGCCTGGGATTTCGCAACATCTGCTGCTTCTGCCCTCTTTTTAAGCTCCATCATCTCTCTATAATCATCCTCCACTTTTGCAATGCGATTAACAGTAGCATGAAATATGTATCCAACCAATAAAGCAATCACAAGAGTTCCAATGGATGTTGTTATTGCAAGCCAAGGCAAAGGGGGTTTATTGGTAAACCTTTTGACAAAATATACATTAACATCTTCACATAAAGTATCCAGAAAAGATAACAAGGAAAATACAATAGGGAGGAATTTATTAATTACCTGCAATGCATCTCATGCCTTCTATATGGGTCCCCAAAGTTGAGACTGCTGTTATGATATATTCGGTTCCCAGTCACATTTGAGCCATACATACTGATTGGCTTTAAATGGTTAGTTGTATCATACACATTTACCAAGATTGACTGCTTACTAGCCAGCTGATAGAGCAGCTTATCCACCAGAGCTTCAATGTCAAAAACTCCACCCAAGTACCTGCACATTCGACAGATATTACAGAATCAAACTACAGAGAAAACTGTCAACAGCTTGGATTGTTTCCCATAAACCATTGTAATCATATTACCCAATGGCTGCCTTGACCCGCTCATCTGGTGTTGCATTTGAAGCAACTTCTGAATTATAAACAGCAAAAGTTAGGATAACTCCAAGACGATTGGTTTTCAATAATCTAAAAGGAGCAGTAAGAACTCCTTTTCCAGATTCCCTTGCTCTTATTATATTGTCCCGATCTTCCTGTTGAAAACAATTTTTCTCAAAAGCTGCAAGGCATTGAGGCAATTCTTAAATATAACGGTTCATTGTCATCCAAGCAACAAAAGTATATTCAACATGCTAAGCATTTATCCATATCTATGATATAAAATATCATGGTTCGTGCATCTAATACAATATCCAAACACTAAAACAATATGGAGAAATGAAACTTATTCCATCAAGCCAAACAAATTACTCCCATAAGGAATGAAGCATCCATGACATATACCAAAATATAAATTAATTTATTAAGTCAAGAGTACCCGGGATATGCCAATATGATGTTTGTATCTAACCCTTGAGTTTATCTAGTGGGAAAATCCCACATTAAAACATCTAGTATAATTATCCACATTAAAAATTCCAGGATAATAGAATGAAGCAATAAAGAATGTACCTTTCCTGTCAGCAAATCATATGACATAACATGCTTTATAGTGTCTTGTGCAAATATGACTGGAGCATACTCATATTGATTTGGATAGATTTCCTGAATTTCGATGTTAGAGTCATCTTTGCGAGCTGGGGTATTTTCTTGAGTGTACATTCTTTTGATGGTCCACCCTTGCTGCTGCTCAAATTCTGCTCTTTCAGAATGCAAAACCTTAACAGCGTAAGCCACCCAACTTGTTAATGGTCTTTCAAAGGCAGTTCTCTCTGTATATCTTGCAAACGTCATCTGCTCTCAAGCATTTCAAATATGGTGATGGACAATCAATATAGTATTATAGAATAACTATCCTAGACTAAGTTCATATAGAAAATGTCATCAAGTTCTTTATAATACACAGACATGAAATTGCAAATTAAGGTTACAAGTACCAAATGTCTTCAAAGGTACTGAAATATTTCTACACTAAGCAATAATATAAATAGATTATAACACCAAATCAACTAAATTAGATTGGACATGACAGACAAAAGAAAGGGTCATATTACCATTTATCTTCTAAACCATGGCAAAAGCTGAGAAAATAATAGATGTTTGGCTCACCTGATCGATGGAAGAGGGACTTTTCGAATGGTGAAAGGTTGAAACAAGTATTGCCAGGGCCTGGACGTGATTCATGCTCACGTTGAACTGATCTTGGAGCATCCTTGCACGCTCGTCACACATGCCTGCCAGGGCCTCCCTCCTTTTCTGAGTGAGCTGAAAATTCATAAACCAGAAAATCCATAGAGACCCCAGAAACCATCCTACCACCCACAAGCACAGCAGCTTTCTCCACCATCTCTCCCTGACCTTCTTTGACACAAAATAGTGATTGTACATATGATTCATCCAATCCTTCAATGAGAATTTCTTCCACCATTCGAACCAAATTTTGATGAGATTGCCGACAAAATGGGTCTCCCTCTCCATTTTCTCACCATTAATGAACCAACTCACAGGAAACTCATGGATTACCGACGAACAAACATCAAAATCATATAAGATTTTCTACATCGGAGGAACACATGTATCAACAGCAGATAACCAGACAACAACCTAAACAAATAAAAGGGGAGCTTGGGCTTGTCACTGTGGACTTTCTTTCTGACGCTACCTTAGGGCTTATATGCGAAGAGCTTTCAAGCTCGGAATGAAGTCAACCACGGATTAGGTAGGTAATAAGCATGCCAACGTTATAGAAGATCTATATGGAAAGTTTCAAACTCTAAGTAGAAACAGACCTCTGCTTCTGGTGGAAATTCACAAATCCGTATCTCCCCAATAAAATTCAAAACGCCAGATCAACTTCCATGAATACCCAAATCTCAGAATCACTTGGATAAATAGGTGAAACGGAGAGCGAGGTAAAGAGCACAATCACTGCCAACGATCTTATATCTTAGGGAACAAGGAACGTGGGAGGAAAAACTGACCAAAATAATGAGAACCAGTGGCAGAGCTCGGACCTCAAACCTCAGGTCGAGTGCAGGGAGGGGGAGGACACCGTCCTGTCCAGGAACTCACAGGAGAAGGAGACGAAACTTGTGGGTATTTTGGGTTTGTCGCGAACAGGAAGAAGAAGAAGCAGAAGCAGAGAAGAGAGGAGCAGATGCTGTCGCTGATGGTGATGGTGACGGTGGTTGCGATGGAGAAGAGTCCTGCTTCATGGCCTCTATGAAAGCAGATTCCTGAGAGAGATAGGAACATGGGGGGTGTGAAATCACGAATGCAAGAATAAATCATTTTATATTACTTCAGTAAAAGTTTTTTGACCAATAGTATCGAGATATGAATTTATAAAAGATATATAAAGAATATTTGTTTACGTAAAATTAAATAAAAATAAATAGATGAAAATTTATTTTCGTAATTTAACGTGAGAGTGTTTGTTTACTAATAAAATTAAAAATATGATGTATTAAGATTTAATAATTTGTGATAACGAAAAATATATTAAGTAGAGATCATGATATACGGTTGTGTGGTAATAATTAAGTTTGTGTGAAATAATAAATATGATTGATTTCTTTTTAATTTACAATAAGATGTGAGAATTTAATTCTCAATTCTCTTTTTATACTTGTGAAGATTGAAAATTGAATTCTTGATTATCTTTTTAATATAAACGTCAGAATTGAATGAAACTAAATTTCCCTTAATTTGATTCTACCTGATTCTAATAGTACAAATATTCTTATGGATTTAAATTTGAGATCTTAAAATTTAAAGAAGTAATATTATTTAAAAAAAATTAAAAACTATAACCAACATCAATCAGAATAACGAATAAATATATCATATCTACGGTACCAATAGAAAACTCTCCTTGTATTTGTGCCATGTAAATAAAAAAAGAAAAAAAACATAGTTAATATAAAATGAGTTCATTTTTTACCTTGGCTCTGTGAATTGGAATATATATAAAATTTATGTGAGACTTACGCAAGATTTATACGAGAGATCCGTGTAAAAAAAAGTAATTAAATGGTTATTCGATGTTAACATTCACAACAATTTATTTTCACAGTAAGTGTTTATTTTTACCCTTTTGATATATAAAGTCAAAGAAACCATAAGTTTGTGTCTTTTTTTTAAAGGAAAAGAAAATATTTCTCTTTCGAATACTATTCCAATAGACGAAAAAGTAAACAATCTATTTAAAACTTTAAAAGCTAAAAATAGACGCAAACGCTAATGATTTTTAAATTATAATTAGTTTAGCATAACGATTCCTAAAGAAGTTTGTCGCCTATCTAACAAACACCGTCCACGTAATTAAACAAATGCTCTTCCTCTCACCTCAGAATACAACTTGACTTTTTCGGTCGATTTTCCGTAATACACCTAACACCGAAACACAATTAATTTGATTAGTAGGAAGCATTCGATTCTTAAGGAATTAATTAGAAACGTATAATTTTTAAGGGAAGCATAACTTCGTACAGGCGTCATTAATTAAATAAATTTGTGATTATGGATAAGAAATCGTAACTAGCTAATTGATTTACAGGTGTTGCATTTTTGTAATGGAGCTTTCGGGTGTATTTTCATCGGCAATGAATTAAGCAAGAACTCAAGCGGAGAAAGGTTTGGGAAGAAGGAGAGAAGTACACGAAAAGCAATGAATGATCGGTACCACCCCCACCAGCATCGGCAGCCATCGTCGTCCAGCAGCACCACCCACTGCCGGCGCAAATCATCTCCACCCTTTTCGCTGCCCCCGTCCCAATCAAGGTAACTGGAAGAGTCCTACACGCAAGTGCCGTCCTCCCTGTTTCTTTCACCAAACCAAAGCCAAAGGTGCCACCTTTCTCGTTCCAGTCGCCACTCCGGAAAGCCCTTGGGAGGGCGAAGTGGGCTCCGGGTAGAGGGGACGGACGGCTCGTGCTTGGTTCCGCAGCAACACTGGGGTCGACGGTCCCCCATGGAGGAC
>JAMKPZ010006128.1:0-13821 GCA_024699675.1 Amphibolis antarctica | reverse complement strand
TTGTACAATAATATTAATTATGTGACACATACATCTTTGGTGAAATAATTTAAAACTATTTGGTGGACTTATTCTAGTTTTAAATATTGGTATTGTTGTAGTATTATTAGCTGCATTATTAAAATTTATACTACCTATTTTATTTCTAATTCCATATAAATCAAAAATTTCCATAATGTTTGCAAAAATTATTTCAGCGGTATGTTGATGTTGAATTTTTCTAAATCCTATTAATCTTTTTTGTAAAGTTCAATTTTGATCAATATAATGTGCAGTTACAGCTATGTACCCATTCTTAGTTCTACCCGACCAAATATCTAAAGTGCATACTATACATGTCATTATTGTACTCATAATATTAATAAGTTCTAATCTAAGCTTATTAAATGAAATCATAATATCTGACCTAATAGTATTTCTAGATACACGCTTATATTGTGGACAATATGCTTTACTAATATAATTATTAAAACGTTTATTTCCTCCAAATCTTATTTGTAAATCTTCTGAACAAATAAATCTAACTTGCAAGTCTTTAGCCCTTTCAGAATCATAAGTTCGTGAACTAACACTATCCTTAGGAGTAAAAGAAAGTTAAGTTTAATTGTTTTATCCTTATTCCTATTTTCACATGTACTAATATGCCTATTTAATGACTTGTATTGCCAGACGTTTTGCAAGAGAAGTCGGCATTAAAGAGGTTGCAGAAGGCTCATTCCTCTTCTGTGCTGTTCGCCATAATTTTCATTATGATTGTGTACTTTGACCAGATGGAAGCTCTCTTCTAAGACTTCCTTGGCGGCACAGTTGAAGTTGAAGCTCCAGTAGTCTCCATTGATGGTGTTACTTCAGCTTCAGGAAAATTTTGTTGAGAATATTCGTAGCTTTCAGAACTTTGGCCTTGGTAGTGTGTCATTGTTTGTGACTTGAGTGAGAAAATTTGAGAAATTGAGAATTAAGATTAGAGTTTGGAGAATTTGGAGTGAAGGAGATGAAGAGTGAGTTGAGTGAAAAATAAAATCCAACTCCCTCAATTTATAGAGAAAAGTTGGTTGAGCCGTTGAGGCGGAAGCCAATCGTTTCATGTGGTAGCTGGTCGCCCGTTCGGCGGAAGCGGGCTGCCCGTTACGCGGAAGTTTGCCGCCCGTTGGGTGAAAGCGTGCTAACTGTTGCTGCGTCGGTGTGTTGCACCTTGCAAGCTGTGACCCGACGGCCGACTTAGGCACGGTTCCTCATCGGCCCATCCTGCCTACCCACACACACGATCGTTCACCTCGACTGCTGACCCAATGACTCGGCGGCCCGTCCCTTCGCCGGCCACACAACCCGTTCTGCCCCCTCCTGCACACTGGCGCATGCGACAGTTCACCCCAGCCCAATGACCCGGCAGCCAGTCCTCCCACCGGCCACACGACCTGTTCTGCCTCCTCCTACGCACATGACCGTTCACCCCGCCGGTCGCACAACTCGACAATCGGCCTAGTGACCAGGCGGCCCATCATCCTACCGACGACACGACCCATTTAGCTCCCCCCCGTGCACCGATGCACATGACCATTCACCCCGGCTGCCAGCCCAATGACCCACCGACCAGTCTCCTTGCCGGCCAGACGACCCTTTTTGCCTCCTCCCGTGTACACAACTTAGCGGTCGGCCCAGTGACCCGACGACCCATCCCCCCGCAAGCAACATGACTTGTTTAGCCCTCTACCGTGCACTGGCACACGCAACTGTTCATCCCGACTGTTGGCCTAATGACTCGACAACTAGTCCCCTTGTCGGCCACACGACCCGTTCTGCCTCCTCTCGTGCACACGACCGTTCACCCCACCGGCCACACAACCCAGCGACCAGCACAGTGACCTGGCAGCCGATCACCCCCTACACAACCCGACGACCTATCTTGTGCTGGGTTGAACCGTGCCTATTTCGTGCTAGAATTCGTGTCATGTCGGCACGATACGAATGACCTAAAGGTCCGACTCAAGCACGACCCACAGCACGAGAAATTTTCGTACCGTGCCCGTGCAAATCGTGCTGAGCCATGCTTGGACCATGTTTGGCCTTGCTGGCCCATTAACAAGTCTACATTTATATGCATTAATAGAATATAATGATCACGATTCTGATATATTTGCATGAAGGTTTGAAGTTTATGTAGATGCTTAATTAGGGATAATTTTTCGTGGATGTTTAAAATTTTATTTATTTTTAATTAATCCAAAGGTGAAATCCACATTTAAAAGTAAGATTTACTTTAATAAAAAAAATTTGTGAGTGACACCGGTAAGTAAATACTTTGATACGTTTTGTGAGATCCGCTCTGATATTTTAACTTATTCAATTACGTTATCATTTCTATAAATAAAAAATCTTTTTACCTCTTTCTCAAATACATCTTGCCCATCACATTTATATAGGATGTATTTTATAATAAGATATTTTAATTTTAAATATTATAAAGAGTCAATAGTTAAATTTAATTATCAAATAAAGTTAAACTATATAGTAAATTATGAGATAAAAACTTATACATAAAAATTTATATCTTAAGATTATACGTGAAAATTTATAACTGAAAATAGAATTAAAAAATCATTACTAACCAAAAACATGTTGATTTTTCTCCATCGATTTTAATAACCTTTTGAGTTCCATCGAAAATCTCAAAATGCATATAAGTTCTATTTGTGGAGCATTAATCACTGTGTAACTACGTTTTTCGTATCATAACGTTGTACAATATTATTTATTAAATAAATTATATATTTATTATTATTATTTATTAAATATAATAACTCTTAAAAAATACTATCATCACGATTCTTAAAGAAATATCATCACATTAATATAATAAATATTATTTATTATTCTATTATATATTTTATTCATTATTCATCGTAACTTTTGAAAAAACATACATTATCATCACATTATTGTAATAACTACTGTACATTATTTTCTTACTTATTTTATTTATTATTTATTACAACTTAAAAAAAATACTATTATTACTTTTTTAACTTAAATTATATAATTTCTAGAAAAGTATAAAACTTCACTCAACATATCCAGACAAAAAGAACCCTAATCTAATGGTTAGGATGTTGTTTTCTCTCTCTTTGTCTCTTTCATTTTTAAATCTCGAGGCATGCATGCTTGATTCACGTCTCATGCACGGTAGAGTTTTCACTGCTTTTCGTCTCTCCAGCACATGCAACATTATATATTCTTGCGTTGTTGCATCATTTCGTTTCAACTCATTTGATCGGATTTTTTTAAAAAGCTCGATTCTAATCATAATTTCCAGATTTATTTATAGCAAATTAATAAGATGATAATCGAGCTTAAGCAATCCGATCGAATCTGTCGTAATGGAAGGATATATAATTAAGGAAGAAGAGAAGTCCAAGGTTATTGCAGTAATCAATGCAAAGTTGGTTTCTATTATATTATTTTTGCATTCGAAGCTTAGCGGTATTTGCTATTTTTAATTTTTTTTTATGTTGTAAAACTTGTACAACAACCACATATATTTCACGTCGTCTTTCCGAAAACTACGAAGTTACTATTTACAGGAAGAATCTCATCTATCCATTTGTATCCGATGGTCTAAATTGCGTGAGGTAGAACTAATAGCTTAAGGTAGTATTTGTTTAAATGGTGAAATTATTTAAATTAATATTTATATTTTTTTTAAAAAATAAAATTTATGATAATAATAATTTTTATTAAATATTAAAATTATCTGATAAATATATTATACACTGCAATAATATATAATATATAATTATCGTCGATATATAATATTTAAATTTTAAACAAACAATACTTATAAAAAAAGAAAAAGGAGCAAAACGTAAAATCGACGCACAATGACCAACACGATTCATCCATTCTCTTGTTTTCTTGGGGTCTGTTTTGAGAAGATTGAGAATTTATCCAAACAAAATAAGTATAGGAATAGAAAGGTCGTCATGTTAGTTAACCATGTGAAATAAAACAAAACAATGTTTTCATAGATGGAATCAGGCAAAAGCAGAAGCGCTGTACTTAAGCTATCTCTTATGGAATACAAGAAGAGAGAGCACATTAATTCTATTAGTATATGTGGTCATCAAAAGATGACGAAATATTTTTTTAATATCTTAAAGAAATTAAATTAATTAAATATTTTGATTGATTGTAATAGCGAATTGTGTATTATGCATTATGTATTTTTGTTGTAAAAACTTATTGTGCAAGCATAATGAAAAATTACGAAATATTATATTAATTTTTCTATGCAAACAACCACATACGTTAACAACTTTATAATAGTATGATTGTGTGCTCAGACACAATAGGCAATCAATAAAAACAATTAGCAGGGTTACAAGAGTAATCTCAGTTAAACTCGACAACTTGGAAGGCTCAAGAGACTAACATTCTCCCACCAAAGTCCTCCACTGAGAATTAATTACAAGATTTAAGTAATCGTGGCCAAAAGCTCGGTGTTGCTCATTATTAGTATATGCCACCTGTAAAATAACATTATTAGTAAGAACTAAACAAGTAATTGCATACAGATCATCCAACCATAATCAAGGGTCTCACCTATGAATGTACAATATATAATGCAAATTTCATTTGGTTCTTCTCCGGTTAGAAGTTGCATTAACAAAGTGATATAAAAGTTTTATTAAAACTTAATGCTATAAAAGAATTAAAATATGGAATTTTATTTTATTTATTTATTTGTGCATGATAATTATTTATGAGAATAATTAAGTAATCTTTATGAGAAGTGATATTAATATTTAAGATTTAAAGTTTAAAAGAAGTAATATAAATATAAAATATAAATTTTAGATAAAAAGAAAAACCACTTAAAACACTCGTGCTACTCACCCAACGCCAGTGGCCCACCGCTTGCAGCCTACTTACGGCTTATCTGGCCCAATGCTTGCGGCCCTCGGCCTCCTACCGCCTGCAGCTTGCGGCCCTCGGCCTCCTACCGCCTGCAGCTTGCGGCCCTCGGCCTCCTACCGCCTGCAGCTTGCGGCTTGCCCACTAGTCCACCAACTCCGCCGGATGTCCATGCATGTGCTTCACTGGATGTTCAATATTATGTAATTATTTTTTTATCATGGGAGTTGATTTTTTTTTGGTGGCGTTATTACGACAGTTTTTTTTAGCAGTGTAAGGAAGTTTTGATAGTATTTGAAAAAAAAATTGGTGACGTAGAAGAAGTTTAAGTGGTACGTAGAGGAAATTTTGATAGTGCAGAGTAAACTTTGATGGTTCAGAGAGGAAATTTTGATGATGTAGAAGAAATTTTGGTGGTGTAGAAGAAGTTCTGATGGTACTTGAAGGAAATTCTGATGGTTTGGAGAGGAAATTCTGGTGGTGCAGAGGAAGTTTAAGTGATGTGTAGAGGAAATTTTGATAATGCTTGAAGGAAATTTCAATGGTACGAAGAAGAAATTTTGATGGTACGAAGAAGAAATTCTAGTGGTGCAAAAGAAGTTCGACTAATGTGTAAAAGAAATTCTAATGGTGTAGAAGAAATTCTGATGATTCGAAAAGATAGTCAAAAACTAATCACTAAAGATGACACTAGTGACACAACTAGAATGTCATTTCCCTTTTATTATATATTATAGTATTTTATAATATCATTTATTAAATAATTTTTACGTTATTTATTATTTATTAAATATAATAATTTTAAAAAACTACTATTATCACATTAATATAATAAATATTATTTATTATTCATCACTGAAAAAATACTATAATTACATTATTATAATAAATATTATATATTATTCTTTTATCTATTTTATTTATTATTTATTACAATTTTTAAAAAAATTATTATTACTTTTTCTAAAAAAATCGTAAAATTCAATTTACCTTGCCAAAATATCATACACAAATATATATTTTTTACAATTTTAACTTTATATTTTTATTTTTATCCGAACTTTTAATTTTTTTATTTTTATTTCTATTTTCACTCAGCGTACGTAAACAAAGCCTTACTTAAATTTTTGAGAAATACGTACAGAAACTTTTCGTATGTCACTTTTTTTTTTTAATAGATAAATCTTAAAATCTATCTTTACATTTACATTTACATTTACGAGAGGGACCCGTGCTTGCAACATTCTTTGTGTGAATTCAAAGCGGTGGGATGCGGCATTAAAGGTTGCGGTGGCGTCAAGCGTCGCCGTCGGTCCCCACCACGAAATGGTCCGAGCCCGACGGCGCCGGCGATGATTCCCAAATCCACCACCGTCGTGTATTTAATGGGCGTGTCGTGTCCGCGTGCATGGAATGGATGGTGGCAGCAGCTAGCGCCACCTCATGGAAGCCCATTCCAAAACTCTGCTCGCTCGTCCCATCATCATCTTCCTCCCGGCCGCGCTCCTCCTCACCACCCTCCTGTTGCACCACCTCCCTTCCCTACTCACCGGTTCCGCTACCACCCTCCTCCCCCCGTCTGCCGCCGGCTCCACCACCTCCAGCGTGCATACCAGGGCCACCTGTTCCGGGTTCTTCCGCAGCCCCGAGGGGGGGAGTAAGGTGGAGGTGGTCGTCAAGTCGATTACGGACTTCGGCGGCGTTGGCGACGGGACCACCTCGAACACCGGCGCCTTTCGGAGGGCGGTGGGTTACCTCAAGCGGTTCGGTGGGTCGAAGCTCGTCGTGCCAAGGGGGAGGTGGGTCACCGGCAGTTTCAACCTCACCAGTAACTTCACCTTGTATCTCGAGGAGGGTGCTGTCATCTTGGGTTCCCAGGTATCTCCTCCATTTTCTTCTGCTCGATCCATCGATACATCGAGTTGCAATTTCGATTGGCTTGCAAATTTAAGTCGTGGGTATCATTAATTTCTGTTCCTATATATATACATATATGTTCGGATGGGTATTAATCGATTAACGTCCAGAATTAATTGTAATTAACAAGATCGACCACTGTCTAGCTAGGTAAAAAAAAAGGATTTCAAAGAATTAATACGTAAAAAATTAAAGCTTTGATCATTAATCAATCCTTGAGATCCAATCGAGAAGAAAGCGTGTGTGAGTCGTTACGTACGTCAAAGAAAGAGAAGCCACCAATCGAGAAGCTGGAGATCTAGAATGAGGGGTTAATTTACGGTTGTTGATGAATTGAAGCACAGGATCCGAAGGACTGGCCGGTGATAGAGGCGTTGCCTTCGTACGGAAGAGGGAGGGAGAGGCCCGGCGGCCGCCACATCAGCCTCCTCCATGCACACGGGGTCACCAACCTGGTTATCACAGGTATATATCCCGGCCCATGCGTCTAAATCTCGAGTTCGATCTTCCCAGATCAGATCTTAATGTGGGTTTAATTTTCTTAATTGCCATTATTAAGTACAGATGTTGGTCCCCAGATTTAGAGAACGATCGATTTCATAAACCTCAAATAATTAAGCAGATTGCATTTAATTGGTTGGGGATATATTGCAGGACAGAATGGTAGTGTTGACGGGCAGGGAAGGATGTGGTGGGACATGTGGTGGAACAGAACGCTGGAGCGCACCAGAGGTCACCTCCTGGAGTTGGTGGACTCCCACAACGTACTCGTCTACAACCTCACCTTCCTCAATTCTCCATTTTGGACGATCCACCCAGTCTACTGCAGGCAAGTAATCAACCACTTGCATATATATACATATGGTTCAGATTGTCTCAGCCCCGACATCAACTCATTGTGGGACTCCTGCCAGTGACGTGGTCATCAAACAAGTCACAGTTTTGGCTCCCTTGGATGCGCCCAACACGGATGGGATCGACCCAGGTGCTGCTCCATTATTTGAAAATCTATCTCCTAAGCTTTTCTTGCGATCATTTTGGTGATCCCCGATCCATCCACAAATCGCAGACTCCAGCTGTCGCGTTTGCATAGAGGACTGCTACATCGAGAGCGGCGACGACTTGGTCGCCATCAAAAGTGGGTGGGACCAGTACGGCACGAGAATGGGTCGTCCAAGCCACGACATCGTCGTCAGGCGCGTCTCCGGCACCACCCCCACATGCTCCGGCGTCGGGATAGGAAGCGAGATGTCCGGCGGCGTACGCGACGTCACGGTGGAGGAGCTCCACGTCTGGGACTGCGCGGCAGGCGTGAGGGTGAAGACAGACAGAGGGAGGGGTGGGTACATCGCCAACATCACGGTTGCCGACGTGATCATGGAGAGAGTCAAGATACCCATACGATTCAGTCGAGGATCCGACGACCACCCAGACGACGGTTGGGACCGCAAGGCCCTCCCCCGGATCACCGGCATTACGATCACCAACCTGATCGGAAACGATGTATGGAAGGCCCCCGTCCTCGACGGCCTCCAGGGGGTGGTGTTCGACCGGATTTGTTTGAGAAATATTAGCCTGCTCGGCATGCCCCCTCCCAGGGCGGAGTGGCAGTGTGAGTTCGTCTCCGGCAGCTCTTTCGACGTGTTCCCGACGCCGTGCCCGCAGCTTCGGAGCAACGCGTCCTCAGCTTGGTGCCTCGGCAACGGGTCCTCACCGACGGGTCCTCCGCAAGATGTCCGGTGGCCATCAAAATTTTCATGATTTTTCAAACACTTCAATTTTAATTTATCATTTTCTGTTAATTATATAAACACTTAAATTTTAATTTTTATTATTTTTTATTTTGTGCACAAATATTAAAAAAATAATGAGACAAAAATTATTCTTAGTCATTTTTCTCTTTCACTGTTTTCTAAATTTTTTATTTTCCTGTAGAGCATTCTCGTAATGTACAAATAAATCTCAATGATCACCAATTCTACGACAACCAAGCCATCGACTTTGAAAAACACCACTTGGCACATCCGTTTAGAAGCTTCGGTGATAACAAAGCTGCTTTCAACCGCCATCCTTCTCGTCTCTCTTTCAAAGAGTCGCTTCCCTAGAACTGTTTATACAAGGAAAACCTAGATGACCAGACACAAGGAGTAATCAATGACAGGATATGTTTATTTTCAATTTTACTTATTATAAAATTAATTTTAACGATAAAAAAATAAAGTTGAGTTTAATGAAATAAAAAATATTTAAATCATATAATAAATTATGTAATAAAAATTTATGTATAAAAACTTGTACAATAATAATGACATGAAAACTTGTTAAAAACTATAGTTGAAATTCTTAAAGCTTAAACAAACCGAACCAAAGTATCAAACAATACTTACCAACAATAAGGAAAAAATAATGAAACAACATATCATTAAATGATACTGACAAATACATAGAATAGAGCAAGATGCTTCCAGAATACTGAAGCAGCAATGTGATTGTAAGTAAAAGAGTGGCATGCTCGATAATGCCATGCTTAAACGACAAAAGCATTCCCTCAGGACAACTTCAACAGAAAAATTCAACAAGGTTGTGGCTAAAAGACAATATTTATAAAGCAAATTTTTTGTCTTTATTGATTGGCACTAAGATAGTAAACTGGTGCCCAATTCACCCTTCGAAGTTTTTCAGAATTCTAATGTGAAGCCTGTAAGAAACAGAGAAATAATTGGTCATGGATTCTTTGCTAATAATAATAATAATAATAATAATAATAATATCATCATCATCATCAAGAGAGAAAACAGAATTCAATATGCATGTAAAGAATCATATGTGGTGATAAGTATGTAACATCGACTCATCAAGTACGAAAATTCCTGTATAAGATTTTAAGTAGACAAAAGTTACGGACAGTTGTGACAGCTGCGGTAGAAACATGCAGTGAAGATGATAGAAGTACGTACAACACAATCTAGATATGTGACCAGTAACATGCTGAGCTGCAGCTTGATAAGGACCAGCAATCCAGCTTGCAGATTAGGAAAACAGTCATCCTTTTATGGAAGTGTTGAAGAGACGCTGTATAATAATTCCCACAACTACTTTGTACAAAGTTTCCTGATATTTGTACAAAGTTTGAAAAGTGAATCATTCTCTTTTTGACGTATATAAGCGTTTTCCCTAATTTTCCCTCCTCCCACCCATGAAAAGACAAGGAAAGTTCTCATGCTTAAGTTCCCGAGCCTCCCCTTTCACCTTTCACTCCAAGTATTCCTTTGCCACTGTTCACACCCTGTCTTTTAGTCATTCACATTGCATCTTTACCCTATTCACACCACATCTTTAGTCTGAAAATCAGTTGTTGACTTCTCATACTTGGAAATATGCAGTTGACGTTGTGGTTAGTTTGGATCAAATATTCGACCTCTCATGATTTCAGGTTTGAGTTAAGTGTTGTACTCTCAAGTGTCAACCAGGACACCTGAGAAGTTCGAGCCGGTTGTCAGCTATATCAGCCAGAAGCCAGACCTACTGGGTGGAAGTTTCATTTCGTCTTCCGCCTCATGCCTCTTGCTCAACGGACCTACTCTGTTGAGTCACCTCTCGTCCAACGAACCCATTACTCGTCTAACGGTCATTGGTCAACAGAAAATTCCAGCTAGAAATTTCATTTTTATCAACGTTTGATTTACGACACTTCCGTTTTTTACTTTTGGCCAACCATAGAGTAAGGGCCATAATGTTACGACCAACTGTAGAATAAGGCTTGTAATGTTACGACCGGTTGTAAAGTAAAGTTTATAATGTTACGGCCAGCTATAGGATAATACTTGCAAACTCTGACAGTGAAGGTAAGGGCAATGCATCACCTAGCTCATTCAGCTAGTAGCCACTACCCAAACTCAACTACACGTTGGTAGCCAATACCCCAACCGCATCCTCACCATGGACACCAATCGTTCTTCCCAATGTGGAAGAAACAGCAGGGCGCCACCCGACTCACATAGTCGATAGCCGTTTTCCCCGAACCGGCAATAAACCAGTAATCGGCATTCTTGCCGTGTCATAGATAACCCATTCCTTGGCCGCTTTTGATGCACCTTCCAGAGGTGTAAGCCCAATTCCCTGACCGCCTTTGATGCACCTTCCAAAGGTATTGTAGTTGAAACACTAGTACTGGAATGGACCGGTCGTCTAACGGCATGTGGGCGGATTTTCGGCCTATAAGGCAGATGTCCAGCCCCGCCAGCCGCTCTTGATGCGCCCCCGAAAGGCGTAAAACCAGTTTCCAAGCGACTGACCGGACAAGTACAAATCTTCGGTCTTCCACGATAGAAACAACAGAATTCCGATAAATAGAGTGAAATTCCGCCCCTTTGCGTCGGTTGTTTCAAGAGCGCTTAGAGACTCACTATGCGAGATCAGTCCCTTAGTAACAGACACAGATATTTGGACTTCCACGGCAGAAATGACAGAATTCCGATCAAAACAATGGAATTCCGCCCCGTTGTGCCAGTTGTTTTTAGAGCGCTTGGAGATTCACTACAATGAACTAGCGAGCATTGGCCTTCCGCCGACAGAAGAGGTGGAATTCCAGCTAAAAAGACAAAATTCCGACCTAGAGTACTGGCGCCTCTAGACGATTCCAGGTGCTCGACGAGCCCAACTGTCGCCTAGTCAACGTAACATGCATGACACTTGGCTTTCCAATGCTCGACGGTCCAATTTCGCGAAACGTCGCAACCTTAGCCTATCAATAGCCCTCCCCTTACCACGAGGGGGAGGTTCGACTCCTCGATCTCGCTGCTGCTTGAGTGCCTAGGCGTCCCAGCACCCGACGTTGACCACCTGCTCCGTTTGGCTTTCGACCTTCGTTTATGGCCGACCGTCTGTGCACGAGAGCTCATCGGCGACGACTCCAACCCAACCTTCCTACAGGTTAGTTATCCTCTCCCCCCTTCCCACTGACAAGAAGGGGGGAGACGGGTCTTTTACTGATAGTTATCCCCCTGGTTGTCTATGACTTCAACTAAGGGAAGCCTATTCTTCTCTTGGGATCACTTTCGGTCCTCCTCTTCTTTCTGTTTTGCACGTATATCTCATCACTTCGCATGTTGTTTTGTGGTCATTTGCGAGTTTTCATTTTTCCTTGGTCGTTCATGGCTTTGACCAAAGGTGGGTGGAAGTACGTCAAGGCTGGCAGACTTCCCCTATGTTTTATCGAGCTTCCCTTGGATTTATCAGATTTCCACCTCATTTTACTACTATCTCAGCAAGTGCCTCAAGATTTGACTCTTTGAGTCCTCGTGCGACTCTCAGATGGATTTATCGAATTTCCGCCTGCATTTATCAAATTTCCGCCTCGTTTACCGCCATCTGGGCGAGTGCCCTGAGACTTAACTCCTCGAGTCCTCGTGCGGCTCCCAGATGGATTTATTGGATTTTCGCCCGTATTTACTAGATTTTCACCTCGTTTATCACCATCTCAGCAAGTGCCTTGAGACCTAACTTCTTGAGTCCTCGTGTGGCTCCCAGATGAATTTATCGGATTTTCACCCATATTTACTGGATTTTCGCCTCGTTTACCGCCATTTCGACGAGTGCCCCGAGACCTGACTCCTTGAGTCCTCGTGTGGCTCCCAGATGAGTTTATTGGATTTCCACCCGTTTTGCTGGATTTCCACCTCTTTTCTTTTCGTTTTGGGACTAGTTGGATTAGGGCACATTGAGAAACTCCTAATTAGACAATTACATCTTCCCTTTCGGTTCACCTTGCATTTTAGTTAGCTTGTACATCGATCAGAGTAAAGAGGCCAGCTTATGCTGGGCTGGTTGGGGGTGCCTAACACCTTCACTACCAGTACCCTAGATCCTTACTCATTATCTCTGAGTAGCAGACCTCTTGTTTTGATTTTCTTAGAGATTTTACATCTCATTCCTAAGTTAAAGAACGTATTCTCTTCCTCTTCTTGTTTTCCAATAAAATAAGGTGGCGACTCAGATATTTTATTTACAACTTTCAACTTATTTCCCGAGTCCCATGTACTTGTTATTTTCTTAAATAGCTCCAACCAACATTTGAGTGGAAAGAAGGGTAACACCAGTCGTTCACAAAATTGCATCAAGTTATCACCTCAACTTCCAACCATTCGAGTCATGTTATCTTGTTATAAAAACTCACCCATCTATGTTATGATATCAATACCCACAATAATGTTTCTATTATCAAGAATATTTGTTCTTGGATTTCCCTCATATGTATAGGTGTTAATCATATGCATCCAGTAATGCTAGTATAATAAGCCCCAAAAGGTGTATTTTCAGTATGTCAACAGAATATTTTCAATATGCTGAAGGATTCTACCCCTAACCCCCAATATATAGTTTAGCACACCATTTCTATAAATGGTAAGCTGATTTTAGCATAGAGTCTTTTCTGAAAATAAATCAGTATAGCAATTCCACCAAACAGCATGTTGATTATACGATAGAGTCTTTTGGAAATAAATTGGTATACCAGTCCACCAAATGGTATGTATGCTTGAAATGCAAATAATAGCTTTTTGTAAAATTTTCAACATACCAGTCAAATATTCACTATACTAAAAATTTTATAGGAATAAATTCGGTATACTATTTATACAAGCGATATGCTAAAAATCAGATAGAGTTTTTTATTCTATGAATTATATTTAATAAATATTACTTTCAGTGGTACGAGTTCATCCTTAGGATATGGTTAGTTTCAATAAGAAAAAGGTTCATAGAAAGAAGTTATACTAGTTGGAACAAAGAGAATGATGAAATCATATTAGACCTTTTTTATAAAGTGATCAAAGAAGGAAATGAAAAAACTCACAATGGAAAAATAAGATCAGAAACCTCATGTTAAAATATATTCTTGCGCCAAAATAAAAGGATGAACTAAATACCTCATGCTCCTCAGCATGTTCATGAGAGTGATCTCCGTGGCCTTCCCAAGGATGACGCCATCCCTTTAAA
>JAMKPZ010006126.1:0-10419 GCA_024699675.1 Amphibolis antarctica | reverse complement strand
TCTAGTTTTAAACATTGGTATTGTTGTAGTATTATTAGCTGCATTATCAAAAGTTATACTACCTATTTTATTTCTAATTTCATATAAATCAAAAATTTCCATAATGTTTGCAAAAATTGTTTCAGCAGTATGTGGATGTTGAATTTTTCTAAATCCTAATCTTTTTTGTAAAATCCAATTTTGATCAATAAAATGTGTAGTTACAGCTATGTACCCATCCTTAGTTCTACTTGACCAAATTTTTGTAGTGCATACTATACATGTCATTATTGTACTTATAATATTAATAAGTTCTAATCTAAGTATATTAAATGAATTTATAATATCTGACCTAATAGTATTTCTAGATACATGTTTATATTGTGAACATTATGCTTTACTAATATATTCATAAAAACGTTTATTTCCTCCAAAACTTATTGGTAAATTTTCTTGACAAATAAATTTAGCATACAAGTCCCTAGCCCTTTCAGAATCATAAGTTCATGAGCTAACACTACTCTTAGGAGTAAAAGAAAGTTGGATTTGAATAGTTTTATCTTTATTCTTATTTTCACATGTACTAATATGCTTAGTTAAATAACTTATATTGCAAAACGTTTTGCAAGAGAAGTCAGCATTATAGAGGTTGCAGAAGGCTCGTTCTTCTAAAGTACCGTATCCCATAGCTTTCATCATTATTGTGTACTTTGACCAGATGGAAGCTCTCTTCCGAGACTTCCTCGGTGGCACAATTGAAGTTGAAGCTCCAGTAGTCTCCATTAACAGCGTTACTTCAGTTTTAGGAAAGTTTTCTTTAGGATATCTATAGTCTTCAGAACTTTGACCTTCGTAGTGGGTCATTGTTTATGATTTGTGAAATGTGAATTGAGTGAGAAAATTTGAGAAACTGAGAATTGAGAATTGAGATTGGAGTGGAGGAGATGAGTTGGGTGAAAAAAAAGCCCCGACTCCCTCAATTTATAGAGAAAACTTGACCTGGTAGTCGGTCGTTTGTTCAGACTCAAAAGTGTGCATTTTATTGATATTAATTTATGTATTTTAATGAGTTTTATTTGCATTCTACATTGAATTATGATAATTACAAGGTTAACTATACTTTTAAGCAGTATGCACGATTATTCACTTTAATGATGCATGAATTACATGATTAACTATACTTTCCATTTTTATTTTCTTTATTTTACATTACGTTTTTACAACTATACTCAAATCTACAATCACACACTTTATCAACTTAGTTACGATAATTAGAATATGTTTTTATATTTGCTATAATGTTGAATGTTGCATTCTTACTTTTACAAGTTGTTTGTATTGTACTATGTTTCTTGTATTGTATTGTGTGTTGTGTTTTAAAATATATAAAAAGACCAAAAATATAATCATTCAACTCTAAGAAGTTTCAGCCAATTTGAATCGTGCTATTTTTACATCTGAAACTCACAATTATCGCACTACCGGTAGAGACGTTTTCCGACGAGCTACCTCGAGGGTTAAGTGCTTCTTCTGTGCTGAACGTTAAAATTTTATGCAAATTGAAGGGTATAATGTTAAAGCTTAAGAAGAATTAAATATTTGGAAGTAAAATCCTCTAGAAAGTGTAACACAATCAGTATTTAAAGACCATTCTAGTGGTTAATTGGAACAAGACAACTGTGACATTGCTTATAAGATATTTAATCAATTGTTTCACTTAATTGAAGTCACCAATTGAGATAAACACCAAGCAAAAACTAATCTCTGTGGACAAACCCGTACTTGTACACTAATTACATTTGAGCCTGTGTAATTGCGGTGAACTAAAATTATTTCGCACACTCAATTTATATTAGAACAGATTTACAAGTTTTTGCGAAACACCGTTGCACCGACTATTGGTCGCCCGTTGGGCGGAAGTGGGCTGTCCATTGCATGGAAGCGGGCCGCCCGTTGCGCGGAAGCGGGCCACTTGTTGGTCGTTGGGAGCGACAGCTGCTCGTTGCATGTCCTGCCCATTGCATGCCCCACTAGTTGCACACCAACCTTGAGGACTCGACCGTTGCACCTTGCATGCTGTGACGTCGACCGATTGTTACACTTCGGCTCTTCTTCTTCTTCTTCTTCTCTTCTTCAGATTTTGATTCTTCACTTCTTCCAGTCTTCTCTTCTTCTTCTCTCCTCTTCTTCAGTTCTTCCCTTCCCCTCTTCGACTCTTCTTCCTGTGACCCAGCTACTGGTCCAATGACCCGGCAGCTGACCCAATTACCCAGCAGTCGACCTAGGTACTTCGGCTCTTCCTCTTCTTCTTCTTTTCTCCTATTCTTTAGTTCTTCCCTTCCTCTCTTTGGTTCTTCTTCCTGAGACCCAATGCCGCGACCTGACTGCTGACCCAATGACCCAGCAGCTGACTCAGGCACTTCGGCTATTCCTCTTCTTCTTCTTCTCTTCCTTAGACTTCAGTTCTTTACTTCTTCCGGTCTTTCGTTCTTCTCTCATCTTCTTTAGTTCTTCCAATCTTCCTTTCCCCTCTTCGGCTCTTCTTCCTGGGACCTGGTGCTGTGACCCAGCTGTTGGCCGGGTGGTCAACCCAATGACCCGATGGCTAGCCCAGGCATGGTTCCCCAACCTGCCTGCCCATGCATGTGACCGTTCACCCCACTGGCCGCACGACTCGGCGACCGTTCCCCCTACCTGTGACCCAACGATCGTTTCCCTTGTAGGCTCACACGGCTGTCCCCCTCGTCCCCTTCAATAGCCCACCTCGTAGTCTTGTGTTGGGCCAGGTTGTGCCTATTTCATGCTGGAATTCGTGTCGTGTCGGCACGGGACGAACTACCTGGGGTTTCGGCCCAGACACGACCCACGGCATGAATAATTATTCGTGTCGTGCCATTGACCGACACGGTTTGACCGTGCCGGGCTATGCTGGGCCATGCTGCCAGCACAGCATGGCCCTGTTTGACAACTCTATTTTTAGCTTGGCGGGATACTATATATTTTGATATATATTATGATAGTAGCATCATACATAGCACAAAAATGCCACGTATAAGAAGAGCTCTCAAAATACAAAATATTTTCCATAAACTAAATTATCGTAATAAAATTTCATCTCTTTTTAAAGAACATAAGTTAGTTTTGCTTCAACTCTAATCGATTCTAAACCATATCATTATTAAAATTGTACTTTGAAGGAGTATGTTGGTTATTATTCTTTTATTTCTATGTATGGTTGTACATCTTTATTTTTCTTTTCTTGTGTCGGTCTCAAGTCCACCGGTTAAGGATCTGCTCCATCTTGTTGTACCATATTAGCTCTCATGGGTGGACCTCTACTGAGTTTACTCACGAGCTACCTCGAGGGTTAAGTGCTTCTTCTGTGTCGAACGTTAAAATTTTATGCAAATTGAAGGGTATAATGTTAAAGCTTAAGAAGAATTAAATATTTGGAAGTAAAATCCTCTGGAAAGTGTAACACAATCGGTATTTAAAGACCATCCTAGTGGTTAATTAGAACAAGACAACCGTGACATTGCTTATAAGATATTTAATCAATTGTTTCACTTAATTGAAGTCACCAATTGAGATAAACACCAAGCAAAAACTAATCTCTATGGACAAATCCGTACTTGTACACTAATTACATTTGAGCCTGTGTAATTGCGGTAAACTAAAATTATTTCGCACACTCAATTTATATTAGAACAGATTTACAAGTTTTTGCGAAACACCGTTGCACCAACTATTGGTCGCCCGTTGGGCGGAAGTGGGCTGTCCATTGCATGGAAGCGGGCCGCCCGTTGCGCGGAAGCGGGCCACTTGTTGGTCGTTGGGAGCAATAGCTGCCCGTTGCATGTCCTGCCCATTGCATGCCCCACTAGTTGCATGCCAACCTTGAGGACTCGACCGTTGCACCTTGCATGCTGTGACGCCGACCGACTATTACACTTCGGCTCTTCTTCTTCTTCTTCTTCTCTTCTTCAGATTTCGGTTCTTCACTTCTTTTAGTCTTCTCTTCTTCTTCTCTCCTCTTCTTCAGTTCTTCCCTTCCCCTCTTCGACTCTTCTTCCTGTGACCCGGCTATCGGTCCAATGACCCAGTGGTCGACCCAAGTACTTTGGCTCTTCCTCTTCTTCTTCTTTTCTCCTCTTCTTCAGTTCTTCCCTTCATCTCTTTGGTTCTTCTTCCCGAGACCCAATGCCGTGACTTGACTGTCGGCCCAATGACCTAGCAGCCGACTCAGGTGTTTCAGCTCTTCCTCTTCTTCTTCTTCTCTTCCTCAGACTTCAGTTCTTTACTTCTTCCAGTTTTCCCTTCTTCTCTCATCTTCTTTAGTTCTTCCAATCTTCCTTTCCCCTCTTCGGCTTGTGACCTAGTTGTTGGCCTAATGACCCGGTGGCTGACCCAATGACCCGACGGCTAGCCTAGGCATGATTCCCCAACCTGCCTGCCCATGCATGTGACCATTCACCCCACCGGCCGCACGACTCGGCGACAGATCCCCCCCTACCTGCGACCCGGCGATCGTTCCCCATGCTGGCTCGCACGGCCGTCCCCTTCAATAGCCCACCTCATAGTCTTGTGCTGGGCTAGGTTGTGCCTATTTCATGCTGGAATTCATGTCATGTTGGCATGGGATGAACTACCTGGGGTTTCGGCCCAGGCACGACCCATGGCATGAATAATTATTCGTGTCATGCTGTTGACCAGCACAGTTTGACCGTGCTAGGCTGTGCTAGGCCATGCTAGGCCATGCTACCAGCACAGCACGACCCGTTTGACAACTCTATTTTTAGCTTGGCAGGATACTATATATTATGATATATATTATGATAGTAGCATCATACATAGCACAAAAATGCCATGTATAAAAAGATCACTCAAAATACAAAATATTTTTCATAAACTAAAGTATCGTAATAAAATTTCATCTCTTTTTAAAGAACATAAGTTAGTTTTGTTTCAACTCTAATCGATTCTAAACCATATCATTATTAAAATTGTACTTTGAAGGAGTATGTTGGTTATTATTCTTTTATTTCTCTGTATGGTTGTACATCTTTATTTTTCTTTTCTTGTGTCGGTCTCGAGTCCACCGGTTAAGGATATGCTCCATCTTGTTGTACCATATTAGCTCTCATGGGTGGACCTCTACTGAGTTAATAAGAAAAATGAGGGTTTCACGTTGCCATGTACCTTCACCCTTACTTATGTGTACCTTGCTGGTGTTTGATACTTCGTGATCGAACCTCTTTGGTTGCAGTTTCTACATGGTATCAAAGTGAGTTTTAACCTATTCTCTCTTTTTGCACCTTTTTTGGTGAGATTTGTACTCACTTTATCGGCCTTTTTCTCCTTTAGCCTTATCGTTGCCTCTTTGCCCTATTTTTGATTCCATTCGAGGTCAGTTTCAGGCACTACTTCAATTTTACCTTTTTTCTTCCTTTCTTTGATCCTTTGCGGTCTCATGGAAGGAAAAACATTTGATTTTCCCTTGGATTTGGTTAACAACCCTTATTATCTTAGTAGTGCTAAGAATTCAAGGATTTTACTTGTACCCAAAAAGTTGAATGGGGACAATTACGCTATTTGGTCTAGGAGCATGAAAAAAGCTTTAAATGTGAAAAAAAAATTTGGTTTCCTTGATGGAACCATTTCTCAACCTTCATCCAAAATTGATCCTAATATATATCATCAGTGGATGCATTGTAATGACACCATTGTTACCTGGATTAATAACACTTTTGAAGGTGACATAGCTGAAAGTGTTTCATATAAAGACTATGCCAAGGATATTTGGAACGATTTGCAATTTAGGTTTACCCACACCAATGATCTCAGGATTTTCCAACTCCATTAGGCTATCACTAGAACTAAACAGGAGCAAAGTTCAATTAGCTCCTACTTTACCCATCTCAAAACTTTATGGGATGAGTTAAATTGCTATGAGCCCTTGCCAATGTGTAACTGTGGAGCCATGGAAAGCTTTTATGAATGGTTGGAGCACCAAAAGGTGATACAATTCCTTCTTGGTTTAAACAAAACCTATAATACTATTAGAGGCCAAATCCTATTGAACAGTCCTTTTCCGGATATAGAGAAAGTTTATAATTTAGTCCTCTAGGAGGAAAAATAGTGTAATGTGGCTAGTAGTTTCAACAACACTAAAAATGTTGCTATGTTATGTATAACAAAGGAGAAAATGGCTACGACAAAAATAAATTTAATAGTCGTAACAATTAGAAAAATAGTAAGAAATTTTATTATACTAATTATGAGAATTCTGCACATATTATTGATTGATGTTACTAGCTAAAAGGTTTTCCTCAGGGACACAAAATATACAAGCTACTATCAAACAAGTCAAATAGTTCCAACACTATTGCTGCCACCAATATCACCACTGAAGGGAATGAAGTCAAGAACTCATCAAGCTTGACCACAAAGCAGTATAAATAGATTATGAATATGCTGAACGTATCCACCATTAATAGTGTTGCAGGTATTAAATCATGTTTTGACTTAGAAAATTTACTATTACTTGCTAAAAATGTTTCTGCCTATTTTGCTTCATTTGGAAAGTGTGTGTGGATTATAAACACGAGGGCCACAGACCACATGTGTAGCAATTTGAGTTTTATGCAGGCCATTGATAAATCTAAACAGTCTCAGCTCATCAGGTTAATTACCTAATGGTCACCAATTAAGGTCAACTCAATGGGAAAATCAAGAGTGAATGCTACACTCACTCTCACCAATGTTTTATACATATCCGAGTTCAACTTTAATTTACTAGTAAGCAAGTTGACAGATGAACACAACTGTTGTTTTCATATATATTCTCACATGTGTTTCATTTAGGACCTCCAGACTAAAGCCACTACTGGAATTGGGAAGCAAATAGGAGGCCTGTATGTGTTGGTTGCTAGCCTTGAAGTTCAACAAGCCCATGTTGCTATATCCAAAGAAACTTGGCATTGAAGGATAGGACACTCCATGGATAGTTAGTTCATACAGACCCTATCTCCAAATGTTTCCAACAAAAAACGTGATTTTGTTTGCCCTGTCTATCCTTTGGCTAAAATGCAACACTTGTTCTTTTCCAACAGTTATACTAGAGCTGATAAACATTTTGATGTTTTACATTGTGACATTTGGGGCAAGTTCCCCATCTCAAGTCATTCAGTCTTTTAGTACTTTCTTACCATTGTTGATGACAACTCTAGATGTACTTAGACCTTTCTCATGCAGCACAAGTCTAAAACTTATATGCATCTTAGAAATTTTCTCTCATTAATTGCCAACCAATTTCATGACGATGTTAAAATCATACGTAGTGATAATGGTTGTGAGTTTTTGTCTATTGCTATGAGAAACATGTTGAGAGAAAAAGGAATCATCCATCAAAAATCATGCCCATATATTCCACAATAAAATGGAGTAGTTGAACGCAAACACAAACACTTATTGGAGGTGGCGAGAGCTTTAAAGATTCAGGCAAACATGCCCATGTTTTTTTGGGGGGAGTGCATCCTCATTGCCACCCACTTGATTAATAGGATGCCCACTCGGGTGTTACACAAGAAGTCACCATTTGAGATTCTATATGGCACGGCACCCAACTATGACATTCTAAGAACTTTTGGTTGCCATACTTATGCCATGAATAATTCCATTAGCCACAAGTTTGACAATAGAGTAATCAAAGGCATTTTCATTGGCTATCTCTATGCTCAGAAGGGATACAAAATATATGATCTTTTTGCCAAGAAAATCTTTGTCAGCAGGCACGTTCAATTCCGTGAACAAAACTTCCCATTCAGCCACATGGATCATGAAGATTCTCATATGTCAGTGCCCATTTTTGGTCCTAATGAATGGATTTTTAGTCCAAGTTCAAAACTGTAAGTGCATAATGTATAATCTAGTACATCAGCAAGTATGGGTCATCTCCATAGAGAAATGCCAAATTAGTTAGATGGTTTAGTCTAGTAATATTGTAGTCTATATATTCAATGCAAATGTTCTATCAAGATGTGTAGTCTTTCAATTAAAAATTAATTTTGGTATTTATCATTATTTTAACTTTACTAAGTTCTGCTTAGATTCCTTTTTATTTCATTGTTGAACATCAAAAATTCTTGCAATAGATTGGACTGAAACCAAAACGAGATTAAATTTGAATAAAATAAAACCCAATGAAGGTAAAAATCTATCTATTGAAATAAAAGTTCCATAAATCTATCAAAATCACTACTATCTATTTGATGAAAACAGATTTTTAAGAGTTGAGAATAAATCAGGTTGTTCACAAATTGATATTTGTTTAAAAGATAAAGATAAAATAAAAGTAAAACGACCCTATTCTAAATAGGATCGGGCAGATAAACATTCAAAATCATTTGAAATCACAGTAAGATAATCTTCTCAAATCATTCCCATATCAATTCAAAAGTGTTGAGCATCCTCTATTTTGGGTAGAATGCCCAAATAAAGGTCCCAACTATACTAATGAAGTACACAAGAAAATGGGAGAAAATAGATTTGAAGAATATCGATTTCAAAATCCCATCTAGAGAAGGACTGACAATTTGCGAAAATGGTTCCTACAAAAACTCACTCCTAACCTTCACTCCATTGACTATCGCAACAATCCTAGTAGTTGGTACCTAACCAAGAAGTCACTTGACTCCAGTGGATAGCACGGCTACGGACGAACACTAGGATGGTCTCCACTGGCTCCTACTTTCGCTACTTGGGAACTCATGCCTTCTTATGATTGTTCTGGGGTGTTTTGTTTTTGGGTTCTCCTTCTATTGTGTGCCCATTTTTTCTCCCCACTCTCTCATATTTATTGTTGCCCGCCATCGTATTTGCATCCAGCCCTTTGAGGATTTAGGTTATCCTGTATTAAATTCACTTGAAAAGACTTGTTAAATATATTTCATAAGTATTAAGTGCAAATCAGTAAAAGAGTTCAATGTTGGGATTGGATTGGGAAGAATGGTGAAGACGTCTGGTTCACGATAGATCAGACGTAGAAGCTAATGTTTAGCTAAACGATACGATAAGCCTAGAATGTTTAGCCAAATAGGACAACAAGCCTGGAATGTTTAGCCAAATAGGACAACAAGCCTGGAATTATTTCTCTTATAATATGATGCATTTCACGAAAGGTATTTCTTAAGTATTTGCAGGGAAATTTCATAAGTAACTATAGGAATTGCGTAATAGAGCAGAATTAAATATTAATTCAGTTGCAGCTCCACCATGAAGAACGTGGACGGACAGGTTGAAGTAGTGGATTGCATGGGCTGATCTCACATGTCCGAACATGCACCATGCCTTTGTTAACTGCTAGCTCGTGAATTGCCAATCCTCCCATCTATAAAATAGTTTCGTAGCCTTGAAACTAAACCCCCCTCTCTTCTTCTTTCTTCCACCATTTACAGAGCATTTTCCATCTTCTCCATCTTCCAACCTCCACCCACTCATCTCTTCCGAGAGGAGATTGACGACCTCCTCTTCTCCAACCATTCGTGTAGTGTATTTGCTGTTCTTTTCTCAACCTGAGCATATCCTTGAAGGAGAGACTCTCGGCACTGGCTACTTCCTCCTCTGTTTCTTGGTATAATTGTGGATTGACGCCCCAAAATCTCACTGCAAGGTCGAAAGGAAGGCCTGCCAGATTGACGACCTGGTGGATCGGAAGTAAAGACAAAGAGAAGTTCCCAGCCTAAGAAAGTTTTGAAGGGAGGAATTACAGTGAAGCATTAGGTGTTCTTTCCATTTTTATTTTCTTTATTTTACATTACATTTTTACAACTATACTCAAATCTATAATCACACACTTTATCAACTTAGTTACGGTAATTAGAATATGTTTTTATATTTACTGTAATGTTGAATGTTACATTCTTACTTTTACAAGTTGTTTGTATTGTACTATGTTTCTTGTATTGTACTATGTTTCTTGTATTGTATCATGTGTTGTGTTTTGAAATATATAAAAAGACCAAAAATATAATCATTCAACTCTTACAAGTTTCAACCAATTTGAATCATGTTATTTTTACATCTGAAACTCACTATTATCGCACTACCCACGTGTAAGTTTGAGGGTAAAGACATTTACCCTCGAGGTAAGTGCTTCTTCTATGTAGAACATTAAATTTTATGCAAACTGAAGGGTATACTGTCAAAGCTTAAGAAGAATTAAATATTTGGAAGTAAAATCCTCTGGAAAGTGTAACACAATCTGTATTTAAAGACCATCCTAGTGGTTAATTGGAATAAGGCAATCGTAACATTGCTTATAAGATATTTAATCAATTGTTTCACTTAATTGAAGTCACCAATTGAGCTAAACACCAAGAAAAAACTAATCCCTGTGGACAAACCCGTACTTACACACTAATTACATCTGAACCCGTGCAC
>JAMKPZ010006124.1:0-17492 GCA_024699675.1 Amphibolis antarctica | reverse complement strand
AAAGATGCTAAGGCACGTTTGATTAGATGGGTATTATTGTTGCAGGAGTTCGACTTGGAAATTAGAGATAAGAAAGGGTGTGAGAATGTGGTTGCTGATCATTTGTCTAGAATCTCTGCACCACCTTCTGATATTCCAGTCGATGACTCCTTTCCCGATGAGCAACACTTTGCTATCAGTTCTGTTCCGTGGTATGCTAACATTGTCAACTACCTTGTGACGGGACTGGTACCCCAACATTGGTTATCTGTAGAGCGAAAAAGATTTTTAGCCCAAGTTAAGGACTTTTATTGGGATGACCCGTACCTATTCAAACATTGTCCTGATTTGATAGTACAGCATTGTATTCCAAACTCGGAGTTTGAAAGTGTGCTTACTTTCTATCATGACCAACCTGGGGGAGGCCATTTTAGTGCAGGAAAGACAGCTGCAAAAATACTTCAGTGTGGCTTCTTTTGGCCAACTCTCTTTAAGGATGCCTACAACCACTGCAAAACCTGTGATTCATGTTAAAGAGTGGGTAAGCTTGGAAGACGTTAGATGATGCCGCTCACTCCGATAATTGAAGTCGAACTATTTGACGTGTGGAGTTTGGATTTTATGGGACCATTTCCTAATTCGGTGGCTGTAAGGGGTGTTCGATCCAACTACAATATGCATGCATGCAGTGTATGCAGTTGGAGAAAATAAATGATCAGCCAATATGTAAAGATTAGATGGGGGCATCTTGCCAAGGCAGAATGCCCCTAGTTACCTCTATGGGCCCACCGGGACGGCCCTGGAATGTAGATAGGAACTCACTTGTTGACTTGTTCAGAGGTGTCGTTGGACGCTCTAGGATGACCTGAGTCTGGAATTCAGGGGAGAAGTTCAGCTACAAAGTCGGAAATCCAATTTCCCAAATCGGAAATTTGGAGGGAACATTGTCCTTGGTGGAAGACTCGAGGTATGCCAAGCCCGATGGTCTAACCTATAGAACTCTGGCTATAATGCTTAGTAGCCAATTCAGATGTTCGGAAGGTGATTGATATTGTCGGACAAACCGGGAAACTTAGGTAGACACGATGCTTTTTAATGCCTTCGTTGGGATGTCAAGCCCTTACAAGTGGTGGGAGCCTGCTATGCAACTTCGGCATCCATGGCGGAAAACGGCTACTGGGTTAGAATTTTGGTGTAGTTGGCAACTTCAGTGGGTTGCCAAGCCCGATGCCACAGTGGGATCCGGCTACATTGGGGCGGTATCTAACTATTCAATCGAAATTTTGATAAGGTTGACGACTTCAGTGGGATTCCAGACCCGAAGTTGTCCCTATTTTTCCTACACACTTGGTAAAGTCATTAGCAACCAAAGGGAAAGAGCATTCTCCTCCCTTAGTGTTGGAAATTGGAAGACAGAGGGGCTTGCACAATAATTGATTGCTTATTGCTGATCTCCTCAATATAGACTTGCAGCAGTTAAATGATGGTTTGCAAGTCTTTAAGTCTCCACCAAACAATTGGGTGGGAGCCAACAAAATTCAAGGAGAAAAATGTGTGAGATCATACCTTGACCACTGTCCCTGGATGGGCTCCATATGTTGGGTTCTACCTCCTGTTGAGATAGGAAGGGTAGAAGGTTGCTCATGGCTTCCACCTCCTATTGAGTTAGGAAGGGCGGAAGATGATTGGAGGTGCTGCATGGTGGGAGTTGAATGATTTGTTAGCTCTCCTCTAAGGAGTAGATCCAGCAAGTCATCTATCAGTGTTTCTCTGAACGGCTAGATTGGGGACATGGGCTCTAGTGTGGCAGAAATCGATGCTTGGGTTGGACTTACAGGTGAGGCTATAGCTGTTGGACCTGGCGTGGCCACTGAAGCTTCTAGACTGAGGTACTCTTCTGTCAAGACTACTGGTGCCTCACCTTGCCTAGTGGTGATAGGATGAATTTCTATCACCAAGGCTGTTGTTGGACCACTGTGCGTTGTAGTAGCTAGTGGTGTTGGAGGTTGTAGCTCGACTACACCACTATCTATGAGCTATTGAATGGCCTCCCTCAAGAATCTACATTGGTTGGTTGCATTGCTAGCAGATCCGTGGAAATCGCAGTGAAGGTGGGGCTGGAACCAACTTGGCAGCTGTGATGGAGTTTGACCTTTGGCAAGGCCAGGAGGGCCTTCACATTGTGGAAAATACTAATTAGTGACTCTGTCATCTAAGTGTACTCTCTTGGTGTGGCTGGTAGCTTTGGCTTAAGCTACTGCTGCTAATGATGGGGGTGTTGGTGCACCTGTTTGAGCCTCTACTATCAAGGCTGTTGGCGAGGAGGGGATGGTTGTGCCCTTCCTCGATGTCCAAGGCACTATTGCTGCTGGGGAGACTTGGCTCTATCCGATAGCCGTGCCTTGGGAGTCTAGTTCTGGTCGAACTGTTCCAACATGGCGGGCGACTACTCCAGAACTGGTTGTCGAGGTCCACTTAGTCCTTGCAGTTGTTGGTGATAGAGATGCTGTGGGTGACAAGGAAGCAGTGGAGAAGTTGTCATCGGCTTCCGACGTCTCTGAGGTGGCATTCTAGATGGAAGTTTGGCTTCTGCTTGTACTGGCCAGCTTGGTTGGACAGACACCATTGGACAATGGTGCAGCCTCTGATATGTTTGATGCGGAGGTATCAGGAATGGCTGAGGCTACTAACAAATTGAGGAAAATAGGACCTGTGATGGTCCCTCCCTGACTTCCCCTATCCTGAGAGGTGGAGGGTTGAGTAATTCTCTTGAAGCTAGCAGTGCAAACTAAGTTCTAGTAGCAACCTCCTCTTCTACTCGGGCCTGAATGGCTAACTCCATGAAGTGTTGAGCCATTTCTTGGTACTGATGAGAGTTCATCCGACTACAGTTACCAGGTGCCCAGACAGTGTTGGGTGATGGCTAGGAGACGTGGGTAATTGAGATGCATGTTGTTGTAGGAATGGAGTCAGACGATGGAGACCTTGGTGAGTTTGCAAGGATGGTGACTCTAGGAGCCATAGGGGGTCTACCATGGATAGCTGAGACACCAAGTGTTGATGCAGCCATTGAAGCAGTCATGTTGTTTTGCTTCTCCACTTGAGACTTAGTTTGACTCATGGTCGTTGTAAGGCATTTTTGCAGTAAGGCGAATTGCTATGAGACAAAAGAAATGTGTGAAAACAGTTCACCAATAATAGGACAACTAAACATGATGAATGTTGTAAATCTAGGTTATCCTAATGTGCACCAATACAATGTCAACAAGAGTTATAATCTGCAGGAATAGAAACTCTTCCCCAGCGGAGTCACTAGTTTTGTTACCTTTCTTTCCACTCAAATGATGGTTGGAGCTATTTAAGAGAATAACAAGCACATGAGACTCGGGAAATAAGTTGAAAGTTATAATTAAAAATATCAGAGTCGCCACCTTATTTTACTGGAAAATAAGAAGAGGAAGAGAATGTACACTTCAACTCAGGAATGAGATGTAAAATCTCTAAGAAAATCAAAACTAGAGGTCTGCTACTCAGAGATAGTGAGTAAGGATCCAAGGTACTGGTGGGGAAGGTGTTAGGCAGCCCCAGCCAGCCCAACATATGCTGGCCTCATTACTGTGATTGATGCACAAGTTAATTAAAATGTAGGGTGAACCAAAAGGGAAGATCTAGTTGTTTGATTAGGAGTTTCTTGACGTGCCCTAATCTAACTAGTTCCAAAATGAAAAGGAAAGAGGTGGAAATCTGGTAAATACTAGGAAGTCCGATAAATCCATTTGGGAGCCACATGAGGACTCAAGGAGTCATGTCTCAAGGTGTTCACTGAGATGGTGGTAAAAAGAGGTAGAAATCTGGTAAATACGGGCAGAAATCTGATAAGTCCATTTGGGAGCCACACGAAGACTCAAGGAGTTAGGTCCCAGAGCAATCACTGAGATGGCAGTAAAAAGAGGCAAAAATTTGGTAAATACAGGCAAAAATCCGATAAGTCTAGCTGGGAGCTACACGAGGACTCAATGAGTCAAGTCTTGGGGCACTCACCAAGATGGCGGTAAAAAGAGGAAAAAATCTGGTAAATATAGGTGGAAATCTGATAAGTCCATCTGGGAGTTGCATGAGGACTCAAGGAGTCAGGTCCCAGGGCACTTGCCAAGATGGCAGGAAAAAGAGGCGGAAATCCTGTAAATACAGGTAGAAATCCAATAAGTCCATCTAGGAGCTGCACAAGGACTTAAGGAGTCAGGTCTCGAGGGACTCGCTGAGATGGCGGTAAAAAGAGGTGAAAATCTGGTAAATATGGGCGGAAATTCAGAAAAATGTAGGGAAAGTCCGCTAACCCTGACGAACTTCCACCAACCTCTGGTCGAAACCATGGATGACCAGGGAAAAAGGGAAACTCACAACTGACCACAAAACAACATGAGAAGTGATGAGATGTACGTGCAAAATAGAAAGAAGAGGGGGACCCTAGGGTGATCCCCGAGAGAGGAATAGGCTTCCCTTGGTCGAAGCCATCCTACAATTCTTTTGGTAAGTGCATCAGAAGTGGCAACAGGATTGGACTTATGCCTTCGGAAGGTGCATCAGAGATGGCTAGTAGGATTGGACTTACGCCTCTAGAAGGTGCATCAGAGATGTCTAGAAAGGAATTGGACTTTCACCTTTGGAAGGTGTATTAGAGGCGACATGTGGAAAGTGCATCAGAGGTGGCGAGATCGGACTTACATCTTTGGAAAGTGCATCAGAGATGGCCAGAAATGAATTGGACTTATGCCTCTAGAAGGTGCATTAGAGGTGGTTGGTGGGATTGGACTTACCCCTTTGGAAATGCATCAAAGACGACCAGAAAGGAATTGGACTTATGCCTCTGGAAGGTGTGTCAATGGCAGTCGGGGAATAGATATCTATGACATGGCAAGAATGCCGGCTACCGATTTGTAGCCAGTTCAGGGTAGTGACTATTGGCTGCTTGAGCCGAGTGGCATGCTATTGCTCTTCCATCTTGGGAAGAACGGTTGGCGTCCACAATGAGGACGTGGCTGGGGTATCGGCTATCGACATGTAGCTGGGTCGGGGCAGTGGCTATCGGCTGCATGAGTCAGGTGATGCACTACACCCTCCTTCACTATCAAAGTTTGCAAGTGTTAACCTACGGCTGGCCGTAACAAAAATGGAAGTATTGTTAACAAAACGATTTTGAAAATGGAACTTCTGGTTGACTAGCAACTGTTAGATGAGTAATGGGTTTGTTGGATGAGGTGACTCAACAGAGTAGGTCCGTTGAGTGAGAGTCATGAGGTGGAAGACGAAATGAGACTTCCGCCTAGGAGGTCTGGCTTTCGGCTGATATAGCCGAAAACTGGCTCAAACTTCTGGAGTGCCTTGATTGGCACCTGGGAGTACAACACTTAACTCGAACCCAAATCGTGAGGGCCCGAATGTTTGGTCAAGACTAACCATGACATCAATTGCATATCCCTGAGTATTAGGGTCAATAGTCACCTCTGTTGCTTGCTGAAGGGCTTCAACTTCAGCCATCATAGCTGCAAAAGAGGCCTTCTCGGCCATGCATTTTCTCCACTCATAAATAGCACACTGAGATGCAATTTTTGAAACCTCAAAATTGTCTCCTAGTGAGAGATAGGTTTGCATGAAAAATTCATATTGCTCCTCATCTCTATCTTCTAGGAGGCATGCAAACACCATATCTGTAGTGACAGTGGATGCATTTAATTCTTTAGTGACAATAGCATACAAAATCTTCATAAACCACAATTCAGCCCTCACATGGACTATATCTTGTGCCAAAATATTCTGGGGCTGATAGCACATTCATCTTACCATGCTTGTTGAGTGTGATCATCAATGGCTTGGATTACTTCAATGGGAAGGCGAGTGAATTCCCTCTGTACTTTCGTTCCAAAATAATTCAACTGATATTTCAAGTCTTTTAAAATCTTTTCCCTTGTTTTGGCATGAATGCGACTGACTTTATGCCACTCCATAGCTGCCAGTTCAAATTTATCGAATTGCATCAATTTCATCCATTCCTTAGTAGAAATAGACCTCCTAGGTGTTGTTTGCCATGAGCTTGCAAAATAGGTCTTTGTTTTAATCTTAATAAAACCACATGTGGCTAAACAGAACACCTCTCTATGGAACCAAAATATACACCTCCTTTGAAATAATTCTTGGACCAACTGATTTCTAGGGCAAGCTAACCTCTCCTGCCCTACTTCTCTTTTAGTGTGCGAAGTTATTTTCTCTTTAAGAAAATTTGGAACAACAAAAGAAGCTTCCTTAATTTGTTTAAGTCACTCAGCTATGTCTTCTTTTACCATTTGTAGTTCTTGCTCCCTAATGACTGCTTTTATCTTTTGCTTGCCTTCATCATGCCACATTTGCGTGTTTAATCTGAACTTCTTGAAGTTCAACATCTTAATCCAAGCAAAAGTTGATGATGAAGCAAGAGGAGGAGCATTGGAAGTTGAGGCCATGGTGTGTGTCGTGGAAGAAGGTGAATAGTTTCAACAAGTCGTGAAACAAGGGCTAATGCAAGAAGGGGTATTAATGGTTTTTATAAGTTTAATCGGGTAATCAGATGATTGGATGGTGAGATTCGATACTAATTAGTAGATTACAGGTCTACCCACGAGATACCTCATGGGTAGACATCTCTAGCCACGAAATAAGTTCGTGGATGAGTTACAACTGGCAGAATTTTTAGAAAATTATTTAGTCATTTTAATCATATTAACACTTGAATATTGCACATTTATTTCATGAATATTAGATACACTGAGTTGATTCTCTTTTTGACTAAATGTACTATTTTGTGCCAAATGAACTTTTGTGAGCAATGGAGATTCTCATAGATGTGTTATGTGAGGTTTTAAGTCATTTGCCAGAGAGAGAAATATGCAAATTAAGTTGTGTAAGCAAGAGTGTACATGCATTCATTTCAGAGCATTGCTTTTGTTTGTGCGAAGTATACGAAATGAGAGATATAGTTAGTAGAGTGATTTCGTATGATGCATTTTCAAGAAAATATTTGTATCATGGAATTGACGAATTCCACCCACATCACTAGAAGGAGTTCACAATATTTTAGGATGTAACTGTGGATTAATTATTTACAGGCATTATGGAGAATATTTTTCTAACAAAGCTAACATTGGGATTAAGAATCTTGCTACAAACATAGAACTGGTACTCCCAAACCCAAATAGAGAAAAGCATATCTTACTTGATTCAGGTGCAATTTTAGCATTTAAGGGTACTGATAGGACTATGTATAAATTATTTTGTTGGGAGGAACCAGCTGAGATTTGGACTAATTGGTAGTATTTATTGGTTTATTATTTTGACAAATATCAATGGCAACTAGTCAGAGAAGTTTATTTTGGAGGAAGACAAACGAATAATAGGAATCATGTGATTATTGATGGAATCATTTACTTCATAACAAGTTGTACACCTCAATATATTAATAGACTCACAATCATTTCCATCAACATTAAAGATTAATCAGTGAAGCTCCTACCTGTCCCATACCCTATGGGTGCACTAGCAATTTCATTTTATGATTTAGTTGAGTTGGCTGAATTTGGGGGAATTAATGGAGAACCTACATCTCTTAGTTTAATTCGATGGTGAGATGCTGAAATGAAATTTGAAATTTGGAGACTACAGGACATTGCAAAATGAGAATGGAGTCGGGCCTACATAGAATTACAATAGGAGGATCTGGGAGAACTTGACATGCCATATGAAGGAAAAATCAAAGCTTTCTGTTTCATCAATGGAGATACTCTTATCTATTGTACATGAGATAGTCTTTATTATTACAAGATCCAACTATTTGATGGAAGCTGTAATGCTGAACTTATTCATCAATTAACCTTGCCTACTTCTACAATGTGGTTGCTTGATTTAATTCCATATGCAAATACTTTATAGCATTGTGCGTAGCATTTTTTGTCTATCCACATGTTAGTTCGAGGGTATACCAGTTTACGCACAAACTTGTCTATGGATTTTGTTAAAAAAAAAAGAAAAACTCCCTTGTTGAACACTTACAATGTTTGCTATTTCTTTTGGAACATCTTTATTGTATTGTGCTCAAAACTGAATGAACCTTTGTTGCAAGTTTTTACCAAGTTTGAAATTTTATATCATTTACTATAGTTGTGGTATTATTGTAAACAGATGTATTTGTTGCATGACAACTTGAAATGGTAGCTAAAGCGTACTTAATGATGGTACACAAGCAAATCTTCTTTTATATTTAAATGTTGTATGTCAAGTTGGTCAAGTGATTCATCTCATTGATTAGTCTGAACACGTACAAGAAGAACAATTATGGCTGTCTGTTTGAAGTTTTTGCAATCCATTTTTGATAATATATGTGTTTGAAATATTTTAATTTCACTACAAGTGCATGGGTTTAGATGTAGTTAGTGTGCAAGTATGGGTTTGTCCACAGGGATTAGTTTTACTTGGTGTTTAGCTAAATTGGTGTATTCAATTAATGGAACAAGTAATTATATTTCTTTTAAGCAATGTCATAGTTGCTTTGTTCCAATTAACCGCTAGGATGCTCTTTAAATACCTATTAAATTGTACCTCCCAGAGAATCTTTCATTTAAAACTCTTCATCACTTAGAATATTTTGATTTTAAAATTAGTCTTTTAGTAAATGATGCGAATTTTGCACTGAAAGACTATATACAGTGAGTTTTACTTCTAAATATTTAATTCCTCTTAAGTCTTAAGATTATACACTTTCACTTTGCATAAAATGTCATTTTGCGCAGAGAGGGCACTTAACCCTCGAAGTAACTCGTGGGTAGATGTCCTTACCCTCGAACTTACCTGAGGGTTGTGTGATAAATGTGAGTTTCAGATGTTTAAACAGTACAATTCGAATTAGCTAAAACTTCTAAGAGTTGAATACTTATATTTTTGATCTTTTTGAATATTTTATAACACAACAAACAACTTAATGCATAAAACATGACATAGTACAAATAACTTGTAAAATTAAAATGCAACATTCAACATTACAGTAAACCTAAAAATATTCTCTAACTATTGTAACCAAGTTGGTAAAATGGAGGTTTGTAAATTTGAGTGTAAATATAAAGGCAAAGTAAAAATAAAAGAAAAGGAAAAGGAAAGTAACACCTAATGCTTCACTGTAATTTCTCCCTTCGAAACTTGCTTAGGCTGAGAACTTCTCTTTGTCTTTACTTCTGGTCCACCAGGTCATCAATCTGGCAAGCCTTCCTTTCAACCTTAAAATGAGATTTTGGGTGTCAGTCCGCAATTACACCAATGAACAGAGGAGAAAATAGCTGGCATCGAGAGTCTCTCCTTCAAGGATACACTCAGGTTGAGAAAAGAATAGCAAACACACTATGTGAGTGGTTGGAGAAGAGGAGGTCATCAATACTTGAGTGGGTGGAAGGTGGAAGATGGAGAAGATGGAGGATGCCCTGTGAATGGTGCCCCAGATGAAGAGGAGGGGGCAAGTTGTTTTCATGGCTATGAGACTATTTTATAAATGGGAGGAATGGTAGTTCACGAGCTAGTAATTAACAAGGACGTGGTGCACGTTCGGTCATGTGAAATCATTCTATGCAAACCACTTCTTTAACCTGTCCGTCCATGTTCTCCGTGGTTGAGCTTCAGCTTAATTAAATTTCTCAATTCTACTCTTGTATACATTTCCCTGCAATTGCTCAAAGAATTTTCCTGCAAATACTTAAAGAATACCTTTCATGAAACACATCATATCATAGGAGAAATAATTCATAACATTTAAACCTTAACTATAATTGCAATCGCTATTACATCAATGAAATTCATTACACAGAATAAGCAAGGCATAGGCTCAAGGGTAATCCAGTTTACCCTCATGTAAGTTCATGGGTAAACAACTTAACCCACACAATAGTCTATGGGTAAACAGCTTAACCCTCGAACTCTGCACTTAAACATAAATCACGATTTTTCTCTATGAATTAATCATTTTATCAGCAACCCAAAGAGTCAATTATCAATCATTCATTCCCTTTTTCAGTAGGTAATCACCAAGGACATAATGCACAACTTAAAACTTAATTCATGCATCATTAAAGTGAATAAACACGTGCATAATGCTCAAAAGTATAGTTAACCTTGTAATCATCATAATTCAATGAAAAATGCAACTAAAACTCGTTAAAACACATGAATTAATATCAATAAAACACACACTTTTGAGTTTGAACAAATCCCCCATACTTAAGTTTTGCTAGTCCCTTAGCAAAATACTAAAAATAAGACTATAAAAACTATGAAAGTAATAAAGACTACTAAATAAAATTGACTAAAACTATCCTAAGCCACTTTTGTAGGGAACACAACTACACATAGCAGGTGCAGCAAGCCTTTAAACCCCTAGGTTACCCTAGTGGTGGAGTTGTCTCTGGAGGGTTTTCAGTAGATACACCCACAAAGTCCAAAGAAATAAATAAAAAGAGAGAGAGAGAGAGAAAGAAGAGAAACAGAACCAACCAAAGGATCGTTTGAATCACTTGCTGCTATAAAAATTTCATAGGAATGGGATGGCGCAGTCTCACAACACTCCCTCTCCTTGCCCTTAAATTGAATAAACTTATTTTAAAATGTGAACAAGAAGTCACCTATTCATGAGAACCATCTGTCTTGTACAAGCAAGAGGAATTCATACCTTCACCACTCTTAATCAAAAATTAAATCATTAAAGCAGACACACATCTCACCAACAAAAATGGTAGTTTAAGATATTCCCTTCCTTTCTAAGTGTTGACCCCCATGCTTAACACTTATTGGGTGTTGGGTAAATCACCCAGCAACCCACTAGCACGTTGGTATACCTACAGTGAGATTTAATTTCTTAAATCTCAAAATCAATCAACCACAAGGATCACGAGATTAAACCGAAACGTATGCAAAGTTTCCATCCCGGGATCACCCAAAACGGAAGGTAATTCCCTATATAAAGGGCCCTCCATTCCATGCAAGGGGGGCTTCTTTTTCAAGGTTTTGAAGGAGTGCTTTTGGAGGAGAGTTGCTTGGAGTGCACGAGTTTTCGATTAACGTCCTATTCCCGAACCCACTGAAAGACGAAGCATCACTAGGTGCATCAATCGGAGCAAGCCCTTTTGACCCCTACCGGTGTTTCCTTGTAGGTAAGTCCCTTATCCCTCGCTGTCATGCCTTTTACTTAGCCTCATATGTCCCCTGACCAGACTGGACCTTCCCCACGCAAGGGGAAAGGTCGAAGGATATGCTCGGGTCTCATTCCTTTAGATACACTTCTGAAGGTACCGACATCCTTCCTCCCTGCTGGGTGAATCTGCCAAGTGCGGGTCGAGATTGGTCCCGTCACGGTTTGGCTATCAGGTTTTAATATGAAAACCCATGTTTTCTTACAAGTTTTACGTTCATATCGTTAGGTTTTCCATATCTCTCTTTGAAACCTCAGGCCACTGTCAGACGAGTCGTCTCCCCTTACAGACAACCGCCTCCCTGAAGGTGTTTGCCTCTCCCATCTTTCGGGACTGGGTACAGAAATCTTTGCACCTAGAAGTCAAGGTGGCATACCAGGTGTACATCCGACCACATACCCAGATGACTGGTAGGTAGATGGGTAGACCCACCAGACTTTTGGCTCTTCAGCGAAAGGTCCGTAGTGGTGGCTACCGCATCCTTATTTATGTTTCACCTGCTTCTCGCTTATCTTTTTGGGAGGTGCAAGGCTATCTTCTCGATCCCTTGGAAAGTCTTCTGAGATGAGGTCGTTGGCATACATCCTTACCGACGTCATCGTGTCGGGTGTATGAGTATGTACACCCACACAATTCCCCTTTACCAGGAGGAGCAAAGCTGCCCTCCTGATGCCCTGGAAAGTCTTCCAGGATGAGGCCATCAGCATGCATCCTAGTGGACACCAACCATGCCAGGTGTATGAGTATGTACACTAGCACTGTTCCCCTTTATCGAGAGGAGCAAAGCTACCCTCCTGATGCCCTGGAAAGTCTTCCTGGATAAGGCTGTCAGCATGAGTCATTGCCGACCCTGGTCGAACTAGGTGCATGAGTCCTTGTCCCTAGTAGGAGAGGCGGAATGTCAAGTGGACACCAGTCCCCATACTCGGCCGTCCAGCGTTCCAGTTGGCTTGCTCACCAGACCTCTGGTTCTTCAGCCAATGGTCCATAACGGTGACTACCATGCCTTTTTACCTCTCCCCTTTTCTCACCGGATCTTGTGTGATTCCTCACACTGGCGGGTTCTCACATGCTTCACTGGAAGGAGTAAGACTATTCCTCCCGATCCCCTAGTGAATCCTCCAAGATGAGGCCATCAGTATGAATCCTTACCGACTTAGGCCGAGCTGACTAGTATCGTGTTCCCTTTCTAGAGCCAGAGAGAGGTCGGGATTACCCAGGCTGTCTAGGGGTGCCTAACACCTTCCCAAACATTACCTTGAGTCCCGTATCCAGTTTCTCTCATTTTCGCAAAAGTCTTTAAGTTTGATGCCGTTTTATGATATTGTTCCGTATTTCCACGTTTTTATCACTTTGATGGCAGAAGGATCTTTCCCCATCCGGTTTTCCTTGTTTTCTACACAAAAATAAGGTGGCAACTCTCCACGTTGATCAAGGTTGGCAGCCGCCTGGAGGGATTTCTGAAGTCTGGAAGATTCTCGGCCCTCCCCTTCAGGGCCAACACTAGAGGAAACATCCATCCCAGACCATCGGCGATAGGCGACAATGGGGGCAACAACCGTGGCTTTGGGAGGAACGACAATAGGCGGTCGACTCCCATCTCAATCATGGTAGTTGCACCCCCACCATATCAGCCGCAGTAGGTGTACTCTCCAACCCAAGAGTATCATCTGTCGACCATCACCATGGAGTAGCAACCAGTCTACATGGCCAAGCTACGCGAATCAACAACCTTGGAGGCCCAGGGCTCCACCACCAGCAGTCGCCCTCGAGCCGCTGGCACCCCGGCAACTACAGATGGCCACCCTAGGATGTTCACACCGAAGAAACCAGGGGTAAAATGGGGGCCAAATGGGCGCTAACCAATAGTGCCCCACCCAGCAATAGCCGCAGCAATAGCACCAGCCGCCCACGCAGGTGCAACAATCGCCTGTCCTGAAGTACATGCTGCTCTCGGAACCACTGAGCTAGGTATTTCACAAGGTGCAAACGCTGCTCATGCTCCCCTTTGTTTGGCCAGCCCTAGCTGTTCTTCCCCCCTAGTACAACTTGTAGCAGTACTACGAGTACCATCGATCTACTGGCCACACGACCGACCATTGCTGGTTGCTAAGGCAGGCCATCCAGCGCCTTATCAACTTGGGAACCATCGAGCTTCAACAGCCTCCCACATCTCCCAAGCTAAGCCAGTAGACCTTCCCGAACCATGGAGAGAACTCCTGAGTGAACACCGTCCTCCTAGATTGAAGGAACAGGAGATAGCATCTGCTTGAAGGATTTTGGCCTATGCAGCCGGTGTCTGTGTATTCAACGAGATGCAGACAAGGGTCAAAGGAATCCCTCCGTTCAACACGACCGCTGGAAGTCGGAATCCCCTAGCTGAACCTAGTCGACCTCATCCATCCAGCCAACAACCCACCGACACATGAGGAGCTCCGGCCATACTACTGGCAACTCCACTCCTCTATCCTCACTATCCACAACAATCGACGGAGGAGGAGGTCTTCATGACCTACAGCACAACAAGGGCCATCCTTATCTACCAGAAAACCCTTTGTTCGGGTGGCGCCCGTGGCCACCTCGGCAAGTGGTATGACATTGCAGCGATCCTCGTCGTCAGGGGTGTCGGGCACCAGGACAGCCATCTTAGCCTGACCCAAGGTGATCCTGTACTCACCAGCCACCCCAGTTAGAGTGGCCATCCCTGCGGCGCCCTTGGTCCCCAAGGTCCCAGTAGCCAATCTCACTCCATCAGCCAGCGCATTCACCTTAACAGTTGCAACGCTAGCACCACTCCTGGCACATTCGGCAGTGTAGCCATTCACTCCCTTGATAACGCATTCTGCTCTAGTTGCATCCACATTTGAGCAGTGCAAGGGCAAGGAGGCAGTCATCTCTCCAACTCCATCCCCATTCCAGCAACAGTCGTTCGCATGCATGAACAAGGTTCGACCAGGTATATCAATCGTAGCCGCACCAGACGGGGATCTCCATCTTGGTAGGGGAAGAATGATCCAGCAACTAGCTGTCGCCTCACCAACACCGGCTACCCCTTCACTATCGCCATAGACTTGTCAATCAAGCTACAGGCAATACGGGCAGACATCTCACTATGGGATTTCCCCCAGTCGTCCATCGAGCACTAGGAAACCCTTCTTAAGGCACTACAGGTGGCAAAGGTGAACCAGCCTCAGTCCCGGAGCCATAGAAGGGATGGTGGAAATAGTGACAGTCTCGCCCTTCATCTACTTCTCAGACTTGGACCTCTCACCTGTCGAGACTGATCACAACCCATCCTTGTACATCTGGGTGCAATACAAGCACCTGTGCATCCCCATGGTCATGATTGATGATGGATCAGGGCTAAACTTGTGCCCACTACAGGTCATGCACAAGTTGGGGATCAAGGAGGAGGACTTGCTTCCCACAAACTAGATAATGGGAGGGTTCGACAGCACTCTCCATGAAGCTAGAGGTGAAATCATTCTTCCCCTCATCATGGGACTGGTAGCCTTCATAGTTCTGGTACATGTGGTGGACATCCCACCAAGCTACAACCTCATTTTGGGCTACCCTTTCCTCCACCAAAACTCTATTGTACCTTTCACCCTTCATAGGATGCTCAAGTTCCTGCGGAAGGGGGAAGTCGTAGTCATACTAGTGAAAAATTACCATCGATCGGGACAGTCCATGGCCACCGTAGCATCCTCAGAGTCGCAACACCTGGCACCTAAGCCGGCCACCCCCGCCTCACCACCTAACCTCCAGAACCCTGCCACCTTCGACTATTTATCCAGGCACATGGAGCCTTGGGAGAACACCCTGTAGCTAGACTAGGAGCTAGAAGACGGTCTACTGCACTTGTACGGAGAGTCTTCGGCAAGTAGTGAAGGGCCAACCCTTCACCAACCTCCCCCACCATTGTCCATCCTATAGGGGGGAACCTTGGAAGCAGACGCTGTGTTCGACTAGTTCGTACAAGGAAAGGGGTCAACAAGGTGCGCTCCTTCCCCCTCTCCTTCGACTTAGTGGTACAACACCCACCTAATGACCTGGGTGGGGACTTTCCAGGCTTATAGGTCATCCAAGTCAAGCTTGGTGGCTTTCGGGCGACTCATGCCGGAACCTGTACCGTCAACAATAGGGCTTGGCATCCCAAACATAAGTGCGCCAACAACAGGCCAAGGCTTGGCAACAATACCAAGTGTCTCACCCAGCATAGGATAGAGCTGGGAATCACCCGATCATTGGTCCTATCATCTAGCCTTTGACAACCTCCAATAGGGGTTCTACACAACGTCAACCAACATCCGGCTAGCCTTCTCAGTCTTAGTGGCATCCTCTATAAGCGAAACACCGACCAACCTCGTGGGACAGAACTAGGGGCATTCTGCCCCTCCCCTGCCACACTTGCCCAGATAGGTGAACGTGACCAGCCCATCGTGCCTTCATCCAAGACTCTCTCTAGTTTCTGCCTCCCGGTAAGCTAGCCGCCGACCCATCCACTCGACCTTCTGCACGTACCGAAAGAGGAGTAGCGCCTCGGGGCAGAGCTAGGGGCATTTTGCCCCTCCCCATCTTCATGCGTTGAGCAGCCAGAATAGCAGACGAAGTTCAATGACCACACACCTCAAGCAGGCGAGCACAACAAACCCATCACCTTCTCCTTCAGAGCCTTCCCAAGGTTCTGCCTCATTCCAAATCGGCAGCTGGTATACCTACCCGACACTCGGCCAAGAGACCAGGGATGTAGCTTCAGCCAAGCTCACTATCCAGTGCCTCTTTAGCTTGATGGTCAGCAATCAGTGGAGGAGCTTGACGGTTGCCCACTGCAAGACCAAGAATTTGAAGAAGTCAGTCTGTGGGTCCAACCACCCAAGTCCACCAGTATAACCTCCACTAACGAGGTTGAGCTTGTAAACCTTGGGGATGAACAAAACTGAAAAGAAACAAAAGTTAGCAAAGAGGTACTCGAGCCTTACCGGAAACAACTCCTCGCACTCCTGTGAGAGTTTGTGGAGGTGTTTGCTTGGGGATACGAAGACATGCCCGGTTTGGATGAGCGGGTAGCCATCCACAGACTGCCTCTCAAACCGGAAGCCCACCTTGTGAAGCAGAAAGCTCGACGCATGAGACAGGAATGGGCCCAGAAGTTGAAGGAGGAAGTTCACAAGAAGTTGAACGTCCAGTTCCTCCAACCGGTCTTCTACTCGGAATGGGTGGCAAACATGGTGCCCGTGCCCAAGAAAGACAGACCGGTACGCATGTGTGTCGACTATTGGGACCTCAATAAGGCCAGCCCTAAGGACGACTTCCCACTATCGCACATAGATGTCTTGGTTGACAACGCTGCCAAGTACGGAGTGTATTCCTTCATGGATGGATTCTCCGGTTACAATCAAATCCTCATGGTTGAAGAAGACAAGGAGAAAACCGCGTTCACCACTCCTTGGGGCATCTTCTATTACAAGATGATGCCATTTGGGATCAAAAATTCCAATGCTACCTAACTATCTGAAAATATCATTTCATTAAAAGAAAGTTTAAATATTACATCACAGGAGAGCTTTCTCTCCATTTGTATCAATTTTAAAAAACATACATCAGAAGAAAGATCAATCACTGCTGAGGGAATCTAGACTTCAATTTTGCAACTTCTACTTTTAGAATTGCCAGTTCATCTAACACAGTATCCACCTTTTTTGATATAGAGGCTGATCCTCTCTATTGGGATGTGGATGGATGACTGTGGAGCTATGGTGTTGGTTGATCCTCTATAGAGAATTGCTTCAAGTCTTTGGCAGTCAGTACCCTAGACTTTAATTTCCTTATAGCCCAATCTAATAAATCAGAGGAACTTGGCACCAATTGGTAGATAAAATCACCATAGAATAACTTCTTTTTGATGCTTGTGATCTTGGAAATGAAAACTCTATACCAGTTCACCTGAATCTTATTAAGTACTGCATATGTTGCAATTTTTACAAAGATGGACAATTCTACATCATGTCCAAATCTTTGATATATAGTTCTGATCAGGATTAATGCAATCATATGAGACTTCCCATTCATTTGCTTGAGCCTATTAAATAAATTAATTTGAGGGTTTATGGCCATACAGTTCTTCATATCCTACTCTGACCAATCTACCATTGTAGACGATTCTAAAATCTCTACACCCTCATCTTTTAATCCTAGGCTCTCATATATATATTCAGGTGTCAAATAGATTCTCACATTAGTCACATTAGAAACAAG
>JAMKPZ010006123.1:0-12863 GCA_024699675.1 Amphibolis antarctica | reverse complement strand
TATCCATAAACCCCAAGAGAGAAAATAAATTTTTAATATGAGGTATCCATAAACCCCAAGAGAGAAAATAAATTTTTAATATGAGGTATCCATAAACCCCAAGAGAGAAAATAAATTTTTAATATGAGGTATCCATAAACCCCAAGAGAGAAAATAAATTTTTAATATGAGGTATCCATAAACCCCAAGAGAGAAAATAAATTTTTAATATGAGGTATCCATAAACCCCAAGAGAGAAAATAAATTTTTAATATGAGGTATCCATAAACCCCAAGAGAGAAAATAAATTTTTAATATGAGGTATCCATAAACCCCAAGAGAGAAAATAAATTTTTAATATGAGGTATCCATAAACCCCAAGAGAGAAAATAAATTTTTAATATGAGGTATCCATAAACCCCAAGAGAGAAAATAAATTTTTAATATGAGGTATCCATAAACCCCAAGAGAGAAAATAAATTTTTAATATGAGGTATCCATAAACCCCAAGAGAGAAAATAAATTTTTAATATGAGGTATCCATAAACCTTAAGAGAAAATATTGGATGATAGATAATAGGATATTAAATTTTTTTTCTACCTTTTTTCACCTTTGAATAATTTTTTAATTTTTTTCCACCTTTTTTTACTACTTTTAACCCCTTTTCTCTCTCTTTTTTTAATCACCCACACGATAGCAACATCTTCTCTCTTTTCTTTCCTTCCTTTTTTTTCTTGTCTTCTTCTTTCCTCCCCCATTATTTTTCTCCCTTTTTTTCTTTTCTCTTTATTTTCTTCTTTCCTACCCCTTTCCTTGTTTGTAATCTAATAGGTTTGGTGATGGCAACAATGGGAGGATGTAGGCATACGAGCAGTGTGAGAAAGAGGTTTTGGGATAAACTCTATAGGAGAAGAAGGGGAGAGGAGATCTGTAGGAGAAGAAGGGGAGAGGAGATTTGTAGGAGATAGTGTGGAAGAGACACATCGTGGGAATACACCCATAGAGAGAACAAACACCGTTGGTCTATTGATAGTTGGTGGAAGGAGGAAAGGCCATCAATGGAAGATCGCAGAACAGGTGCTAGAAGGAGGGGCATTGGGTGGAAAAGGGCTCATACGAGAAGAGAGAGAACAATGTGAATAGAAAGAGAACTTGTTAAGGAGGTGTTGTTGGTAAGAAAGTAGTGGGGAGGTGGTCAATGAATGTGACTAGGGTTTCTACGTAGGGGGAGTAAGGTGACAACTTGATACCCTCCTCCTACCTAAGGTTTTTTTTAAATAGGATTTTCGAAACCTAACCTTTGATGCCATGTAGAAAAATAAGAAGATATTGGTGGAAGATTAAATTATATTCACTAACAAAAATAAAACTTCTTTATGTAGAGGTTACAAGATTGATATAAAATAACATTTTTCAATGTAGGAGTAAACTCTGTAGAAAAATAAGAAGATATTGGTGGAAGATTAAATTATATTCACTAACAAAAATAAGACTTTTTTATGTAGAGGTTACAAGATTGATATAAAATAACATTTGTCAATATAGGACTAAACTCACTTACAATAAAACCTTAATACTTAACTCTAATAGTGTGCACCTTTACAACCACATGTCCTATATGTTGTGCATCCTCTTGCATGTCAAGGCGGCTTCTCCTTATTGATAGGATTGTTCCTGTCGACCCTAAACTTGCTAATGACCACTTGACTACCTTCAATCTCTTGATCCTCTACTGCTTAGGATTTATGGAATACCATAAGTAACAACTTGCTCTTTTCTCTTGGCACATTTTTTATCCATGGCAACCCCCAATGAAGATTAGATGACCAAAAATCTCATTATAATAGGTGTCAAACTTAATACCACTAATTATTTTTTGTGGTTATTGCATTTGAGACTTTTTTACTTGCATATATGAAAGAAAAACATATTTTGGATGACTCTATAGATATTAAGGTTGTTGATTGTGCTAAATAGTATGTGGAAGATTGTCTTGTCATCTCCTAGATTATTAACATTGCAGAAAAATATATTTCTCAAAGCATCTTTTAGATTTGACCTGTAAGACAAGGTTTAGGAGACCTTATTTTAGATTCGATCCGTAAGACAAGGTTTAGGAGACCTTACGGGCTACCTATGGTAATGAACAAGATATTGTTCATGTTTGTGTGGTTTATGAATAGTTATTCACTTATTATTAGTGATACAACATTATTCATGATTACTATAGTACCCTATTAGCCTTAATTGATGAGTTGAAAGTGTATTAGCCTTTTGTTGTTGACATTGCCACCATGAAATGCTATTGGGAAGAATTTGTTGTTGCCATCTTCCTTGCTGATCTCAACCTTAACTTGACTAGTTAGATTTGTGGTCCCATACTTGGTGCAAAGTCTATTCTCTTACATCAGACCACCTTTCCTAGAGTTCTTGTATCTCCACTGTTACACTTCTGGTGGGAATTGAGCAAGTTGCCTTGTTGTCTACCATAGTCAGGTTGGGGTGGCAAAACTTAATGAGGTTGAGGATGCTTTGTAGATGCAATCATGACCCTTGTGAACATTATGGCTAAAGGAATCATTCCTAAGATTAGTGTTAGAAAAAGTTTGGTTGCCTTCTTTTATTTCACTTTGTGTCCTCTAATGCTCCTACATTAGATGCTGCACCTTAACAACATTCTATTACCATCTTGGAATTTGACTACGAAGAGTTGCTTTATTGAGCCACTTAGTCCTCCATGACTATAGTTGCCCATGCTATAACCTTAGGTATAGATTCTGGTGTGTCTACTCACATGTTAGACATAGAGAACCTTATTTCTTGCCTATCAGAGATGTCCAACATTCATTTTATTGCTCTTGTAGATGGTTGAAGCTTTAGAATTTCTAGGGAAGTTGATATTCAAGCAACCTCACAATTCTCCCTTCAAAAGGTAATTATATTTCAAACTTTATTGTTAACCTTTTATCTATCAATGCTGTTAATAAATAACCTTTTTTAATACGTTACCTTTTTCCCTTTCCATTGTATTTTTCAAGATTTACAAATGAAGATTGGTTTGAGTCATGAACATGTTCATGGCATTTATAGCTTGTGATGATATTTCCCATAGGCTTGCTTTAGTTACAACTTTTGATGATGATTCTTCCCTTTCGTGGCATTGTTGGCTTGGTTATCCTTCTACTTAGTAAGCTTTAGGAGCCATTACCTTGGGTTTGTGTAAGTTCTGTCAAGTATGAGTTATGTCATTTGGGTAAGCAATTTTAGGTTACCTATAAGAGTTGTGATTTGTCTCCTAGTATGAATCTATTAGAATTGGTTCATTGAGATGTGTGGAGGCTACCTTATGTCTCTTTTATTTTATGTTCCCGTTATTATATTATTTTTGTTGGTAGTTTCTCTCAAGTTTCATAGGTCTATTTATTAAAGGATTTTTAACATATCTTTAATGTAATTCAAAAGTTTTTCAATTAAACAATAAATCAATTTGCTATTACTCCAAAAATCTCTCATGCTAATGATACCCTGTAATTTATTCAACACGATCTTTAATCTTCTTTTGAAAATTATGGCATTATTCATTAAACTAATTGTATAATAGAATGATGTTGAGCAAAACCATTGATATCTTCTTGATGTTTTTTACACCCTTATAATTGTGATGAAAGTTCCTAAATACTTGTGATTAAATGCTATTATGACAACTTTCTATCTTATGAATCATATGCCTTGTTTGTCATGGGGAGAGATTTTGTTTGGTTGGTTATGCCTTCAATAACAATATAAAAGGCTAATCTTTTCTACCTTTGTAGTGATTAATAATTTTTATTTCCTTTTGGTTTATTTTTCCTTGTAGTATATTACTTTTAGAGCACTTTTGGTTCTAGAGCCATATGGTTTAAATATTTGTAGTGTGATCATGATATTTCTTATTGATTTTGAATTAAAACTTGTAATATATAATAACTTGTATTAGGGATTTCATACTTGCGTGGGATCTGGTGGAGGGAGACAAGATCTAGAATGGTACAAGCAGCATGGGATAGAGGTAATGGCTTTTTTGATTTTTGTATCAATGTTTTTAGTACCAAAACTTACATCAAACATTCTTTTATCTAGTTTGGTAAAACACCAATTTGATCAGTCCAACTGGATGTTAGTATTTAATTCATTAAGATAACAACAAATTGAGTTATAGGCTTTGTTTGGTTTTAGTTTTTTTCAGCTATCAAAATCACTTCCAATGTAATTATTATTGTATAGATTTTAATGTATAAACTTTTATCACTCAAATTAAATTACTATATAATTCCCACTTCGTTCACGAAATTAGCTTCAACTTTAGCTTTATTTAATTCTTGAAATTGAATAAAGTTGTCCCTAAATACACTCATAATCTCTCTATATGAGATTAACCTCATGAATCCTTTTCATCTATATATTTTTTCACAATTTCTAACAAAGTAGCTCTAGGTTTTTTACTATTTTTGATTTTTTCTATATGAATTAATTGTCTTCTCCAAATTTATGCATTGTTTAGCTTCCAAAGGATATAATCAAATTACTTTAAGCCAATTTTCTTTTATTTTATTTTCAATTGATGTAACTCCTACCCTATTCTTAATAATATCATTTTTAACTTATCCTTCATAGTATTACCACTCAATAAGTGTTTGTATCTTTACAACACTAACATTTTGCATGTGGTCATTCTTTACAACTTAATATTCTAAATCATAAAATATAGCTAAACAATATTAGTTTTCTAGAAATTTTCTTTTAATTTTAAGAGTATCCTTGTTTTACATAACACTTTAGATATGTTTTTTCATTTCATTTGCCTTTTTAATCTTGTGAAGAATATCCTCTATAATTTCTCAATTACTACTGTTGACACCTTGTATTTTACACATCTTGTCCAATGCCACATACTGGACATTTGTCGCCTTAACACATTTTGTCCAGTGCCATGCATTGGACATTGATAGTCTTTAGACATTGTCTAGTGTTGTGCATTGGACACTTATAGTCTTTACACATTTTGTCTAGTGTCGTGCATTGGACATTTACATCTTTTATGCCTTTTGTCCAATGCATGGCACTAGACATTCATAGGTTTAAAATATTTTGTTCGATGCCTTCCACTGGACATCTAGTGAACACACCGCTCTCTCTCTTCTCCCTTTAAACATTTTGTTTAGTGTTATGTACCAACATTTACATCTCTTATGCATTTTGTCTAGTGTTGCCCATTGGGCATTCACAATTTAAAATATTTTGTTTAATGCTAGACATTCATGTCGTTTAAGTAGTCTGTCCATCTAGACATTTGCAACCTTTACACTTTTGTCTAGTGTTGTGCATTGGACGTTAATATCCTCTACACTTTTTGTCTAATGCCATGCACTAGACATTTATGGCCTAACACTTTTTGTTAGGCAAGCTAAGTGCCTAATACCTTCCTAGCTTGTACGTAAAGTACTTACTTGGATCTTTGCATTTTTTAGCCTTATCTAAACATCTTTTTTCGAAGGTGAATCCTCTTTCATCTTCCAATTTTTTAATTTTCCCAAAATTAGGTGGAAACTTTGTTTCCATCCTCTTTCTTCCCCCGGTCGTCATCCACTTTGTAGCGAAGTCCTAAAACAACATTACAACTACCTATTATAGATCTTCAATATTTAAAAGTCTTACTTTTATGAATCTTATGATCATCTAGTTATATACTTCTGTCATTATTCTTAATTTTGTTGAACCTAAACTTCATGTATTTAGTTTTTAACCTACTCAATCTAAGTTTTTTGGACTTTAAAAATATCTCTTGATAATTCTAATTTAAAATTAATTCTTACTTTACTTTTGTCAACCAAAGCTATGCTATTAGCAAGTTGCATAAACTAGGGTATTTGTCCTTGAATTTTCTTAATTGTATCATCTATAACTAATATAAACAAATTTGAATTTAGTGAGGACCCTTGTTCTAACATTAGTCACTATTCTTTTATATATGTCCTTTATAACATGAATATATTTTATAAGTAGTTTTCTTTATAATACCCATCACTATAGGTTTTTGGGTATTTTATCATAAATATTTTCTAGATCAATAAAAACCACGTGAAGATTGTCTTTTTAAATTCTATAAATTTTCTATTAGTTTTCTAAATGTATGAATAGCTTCTATGCTTATCTTTTAGTTTATGCTTATCTTTGTATATATATTACAATTTAAAAACATTATCCTCAATTAGCCTAGATTTTCCTCCTATTCATTTAATTTCTTTCAAACATAATATGTTAAAATATAATATGCTTATCGTTATATCCACTAATTTCATATTTTTACCTATCAAGGTTCCTATATTGAAGTTGCAAGCCTAATTTTGGTGTTGCGAGAACTTTCGTTTATTTCAGAAGCTAATATAGAGTCTTTAGCTTATAAAATGGAACACTTGAAGTGTGTAATGCTTCCCTTTTTTTCATTGCATTTGAGTTCGACGTAACACATTATTAGAAAGGTTATGCCCTAATGAATTATTCTTAATGTTATATTACTACCACTATAGTATCTTGTTAGTATTGATTATTAGTTTGAGTCTATTATGGCTATACATGACTCAACAATTAGGAATCTTACTAGTACATTAGGAAAATTAAATGGGATAAATTTTTTGCTATGATCTAAAAGTTTCAAAACCTTCTTTATTGATGTCCAAGGGAAAGTAAACATTTAACACAACTACCACTATGATGATTGAGATGCACTTGATGCTGCTGTTATTATTTGGTTGGAAAATAGTATGGAATCTCATGTGGCACGTGGGCTCATGATGTTACACCCTATAAAACAAATTTGTGACATGCTGCAACATATATATGGTAATGACAAGAACATGGCTAGAGTGTGAAATTCTCCTTACACATAGGAGATCAATCTATTTATGAACATTCTCTATGTATGGAACCCATCACATTTGATGTTGCCAGTATATGTTAGTACCAAGATGACCTTATAATTGCATCTTATTTTCAAAGTTTGACTCCTGATTTGCTTCTCAGATTTGTGTGCAAATTCTAGGCAATGACTCACTTCTTAATTTGTCTACCACCTTTGCATGGGTGCTATGTATTACCAGTCACAATCCTTGTAGTGAAACTTCTGCTATGGCAACCACAAAGTGTTAGGGTAAATCCTTTGCTTCTATAGATAATTGTGGTAGAAAGTAGAATAACAATGGCCATTGATGAGGTGAAGATGTTTATAGGTTTGTAATAGTTTGTCAAATAGACCTACGGATTGTTTTTAAGTCATCACTATTATCTCATTACCATTGCAAACATCCTTCATATTGAAAGCTGTAAGAAACTCTTCCTTAAATATCTGTCTTCTTTTGAGTGTGAGTCATGTTTTCTAGGGAAGTATCATCGTTCTATTTTCCATTGGTTTTAGTTAGCATTTGGTAAGAGTCCTTTTGATATTATTCATTGTTATATTTAGGGTTTGAGTTACATAATATTTGTTTTTGGGTATCACTATTATATTGTGTTTGTTGATGATTACTTTTAAATGACTTAGATTTATTTGTTGAAATATCATTAAATTGTCTTGGATGTTTTTTATTTTTTTTCCTAAAGTAATGACTCAATTTTTGCCCATTTACTTTAAACACATTATTTTTTCTAGGATTAAGAACCTCAACAGTTCCATAAGGAAAAACAGAATGCACAATAAATGGACCTGACCAATGCAACCTAAGCTTACCAGCTTGAGAATGCAGCCTAGACATATAAAGATAAACCTCTTGACCAGGAGTGAATTCTGTTTTAATAATTTTCTTATCATACAATTTTTTCATTTTCTCTTTCTCAATTAAGGTTCTAGAATAAGCTTCATCTCTCAATTCATCCAATTCTACTAATTGCAACTTTCTAAACACCCCAACCTTATCTATATCAAAATTAACTGACTTGAGAGCCCAATATGCTTTATATTCCATTTCAGCTAGTAGGTGACAAGATTTTCCATAAATCATCCTAAAAAGGGACATTCTATGGCTAGTTTTATATGCAGTTCTATATGCCCAACTAATTTTTTGACCCATTCCTTTCTAGTGGTGTTAACAACTTTCTCAATAATTAATTTAATCTGTTTATTTGACTCGAGAGACAATGCTGAAAAAGGTAATATAAAATTAAGGTATATTGATACAAGGGAGCAATTGACATATATTTACAAAAAGATGTGCAACAATTTACTAAGCTTAGGGGGAGTTTAGGAATATGTTGTTTGAGTGACATTATTTGAAAAGTGGTTGAAGGATTAATTAAAAGAAAAGAAAAGAAAAGAAAACGGAACAACGAATCTTAAATCGTTGTAACAAATTACTGTAGATATGGAAATTCCATTACATTTTGTAGGAAATTTTGTCAAACACTTGAAATGAAAAACTTTGCATCTGCATTTGATAGGAAATTTCGTTAACATTTGCCAGAAATGCCGTTGAATACTTAGCTAGAAAACCTTTGCATCCATAGGAAATTCCATTTACCTAGTAGGAAATTTCGGAAACGAACAACTTTGAGATTTCGTTATGACGAATTGTAATTTCGTTATAACAATCAAAACAGACTTTCTCAGTATAACGAAATCCTGTTTTCGTTATAACGATTTTTAGTAGACCCACAAAAAATATACGAAATCGTTATAACGAATTTTAATTTGTATAATGAATTGGCCGCAGGCTTGATTTGGGGAAAAATACATGAGTGTAACAGTAAAACGTTATAACGATTTTGAAAATTGTTATAACGAAATGTCCGATACTGCAAAAGTATAAATAGGACTGAAAAGGGGAAACACTCATTTTCTTAGCCGATTTCACCACAGACCTTCGCACTCAAGGTGGATCTGCATCCGAAGGCTGTTCACAAGGCACTGTTTTTGAGGAAAATAGATTATTAGGGTAAGATTCGAACATATCATCTCATTTTTAGGTAGGTTTTTGGACCTTAACATCAGGTTTCAAATTTTTCGAAATAGGGTTATTGAAATTCGAGTTTTCTTGGAAGATATGTGTGATTTGATTCAAGCAAGCTCAAATCTTTGTGTTTTTCATGAAAGAATCAGAGATTTCAAATGAGTTTTGTGGTTTTTTGTCAAGATCTGAAGACTTCTGTGTGTTTTTGGAAGAATGCCTAAGAAAATGCTACGTGTTTTTAAGGGAAAGAGGAAGGAAACTCAATCAAGCACGTTAAGAGGGGAAGAACAGCCCCTCATTGGTGAATCAAGTGGGAATACATTTCCCTCAAAGCATTTTAGAAATCAAAAGGCAAAAAAAGCATTTAATTATAGGTATTTTGGTAGAGAAATCTTATATGGTAGAAGTGTGAATTTTTTTGAGATGGAAGGCATTAAAAATATGTTTGAAGTACAAGGCTTACTTCAGTTTTTATAACCACCACACATTGATGTGTGTCCTGAACCAATTTCCCTATTTTATGCTAATCTGGGTGATATTGATGGGGGCTTTGATTGTTATATCAATGACTCTCACTTTGTTATCACTCAAACTATTTTAGAGATTCATCTTGGATTATTTAATGAAAGAATAAATATTACATTGCTTACATATCATCATTCCTTCACTAATGAAGACATGAATGTTATAGTTAGTGATATAGTAAAATGGGCCAAAAAAATTAATAGGATTGCAGATTTGAATAAAGAAGTCAAAATCATTGCTCTCATCCTGTCCACAAATGTATTTCAAAGAAAGGGACACAATGATGAGCTAAATGAAAATACTCTCAGGACTGTTTATTGCATAATGGAAGGGTTGAACGTAAATTGGGCTGCTGCAATTCTACATTGCATAGGAAGAGTAAAAACAAAACTCTTCTATGGGATGAACTTGATGGTTTTGTTTCAAGCTCTTTGACTGGATCTAAATGACCTCAAAACAACACAAGTGACTTCCATTGCAATCACATACAATAATATATTCAAGAGCTTTAGGGACACTGTATCTGCTAGACAGATGACATTATCTTCTCAATCACTAGTGATTGATGAAGATGGTGAAGATACTATTGAGAGTTTGGGAAGAGAAATTAATGAATTAAGTGACTACATGACAAAAAAAATTTTTAGACAGGAAGAAAAAATGAGTGTTAAGAAATTATATGAATTCTCACTCTAAAGAATTAAAGGGATACATTGCTTAAACTTCTAGGGAATTGAAATCTTATATGGATTTCAAGACAGAATAGATATTGGAAGTACTGAAAAATCTAACAGTTGAGGAAGAGACATAGGAAGCAATGATGGACAAGGATGCCCCATCACATTAGAGTTATGCATTTTCATTTACTTGATTGTATGATTGAATTGTTATGATATATGTTGTACTATGCATGAATGTTTTTTTTTATGATATAATATCTTTATGCATGAATGTTTTTAAGTTATTATGATATGTTTGAACATCTATTTGCATGAATGTTTGTGATATAAGTTGTCTCTATGCTTCAAGTACATTCTTTAGATAGGAGAAATACTTTATGCAGGGAGAGCTTTCTTTTAGAGGGAGCTTCGATTTTTTTTAAGTGTTTTTATCTTGTAAGAAAGGGGGAGCAAGTTGTACTTCATCTTTTTCATGAATGTCAAAAAGAGGGAAAAAAATGTAAGTTGTGGAAATATGTTGTAATAAGTGTTGTATTAGGTGCTTAAGTACCTTCTTAGGATGTTTGTGGAGTGGTTTTAACATCATCAAAAAGGAAGAGATTGTTGAAAATTCACTCGTTATATGTTTTGATGATGTCATACAACTTGATATAAAGAAGATAAAGATATGAAAGAATCAAATCAAAGTTACAAAGTCATGAAGTCAAATGAGGATAAAGGGATTAAGAAATTGCAAGAAGCATGTTAAAGAAATTCCAAGAATTAAAGATGAAAGTGTTGTAGCCAATGAAAACAAATAATGAGCGCACACATTCATTTAAAAAAGTTTGGACACTAATATTGGTCACTCATTTAGATTTTAAGTTTACACATTAAAAATATCACAAACCAAAATTGGTATAACGATTTGAAAATTGTTATAATGATTTTTGATTTTCTTCCAAAACTTAGGAAATATTTTGAAAAATAAGTTTGTTAGAAAAAATCTTGTAAATTAAGAAATCATTATAACAAATTTTGAATTCAAAATAACACTTAGGCAAGTTTTTTTTTAAATATCTACTTAGAAAAATAATCCAGGAAAGTCCATAATTTTAGATACTCAAGAAAACTCGGTATAACGATTTATAAATCGTTATAACGAATTTTGAATTTGTCACTAATTAGAAAAAGTTTTGAAAATATATAGTCGTTAAGATTAGATTTGAAAAATCCAAAATTTGATATATTGGAAAATCGTTATAATGATTTTAAAAATGTTATAACGAATTTGTCGGTACACCCATTCGGTACAACGATCTAGTTGAAATAATATGGTAAAATATAAAAATGTTATAACGATTTTAAAATCATTATAACGATTTTGGACTGACCATTAACTCAAGTTTGCATTTATAAATAGAAGCCTAATTCATTATTTTTACATCATTCACTTATGATTTTTCACTCCTCACAGCCTTGGTACTCATGTTTCAGACTTGGTTCGACGGATTTTGGTGCTTCTGTGGGAGGAGATCTTGAATGTGGAAAAGTTTAAAGCTTGAATTTTTCGCTCTTTTGAGGTGAACTCATTTTGATTGTTTTGTAAGGGATTTGTCTCGTTTTTCCTTGGTTGGTTTGATGTGTGTTTGACTTAAACACACATGGGTACTCTTTTTGGAGTGATGGGTTGAAGAGTTCGACCTTAAACTCTTGTTGATTGAAGAGTTTGACCTTAAACTTTTGTTGGTTGAAAAGTTTGACCTTAAACTCTTGTTAGTTAGAGAGTTCTACTACAAACTCTTGGTTTTGAGTTGGAGAGTTACTATTACAAATTCTTGTTTATTGATTGGGTATTTGACTTTAAACACTTGTTTTGTAATAGTTTAATAGTTATTAGATTAGGCTTAAACTTCTTAAGCTTGGAGGTAGACGTAGCCAGTTGGTGAACCATCTAAAAATTCTCTGTGCTTTTATTTCTACATTTTCATTATCGTTTCCTTATTAAATCAACTATTCGTACGTTATTTTATTTTGAAATTCGTATTCGATTTTATTTCGAATTATACGTTTCACTCTCGTATCATTTTTACCTTTCATATTTCTAGGGTGTTTGTGCTCAAAGAATTGGGTAGAATTGAATTCATTCTGCCCAATTCTTATGTTTGTGCAATTTTGACCTAATAAAAAAAAACAAATTTTTTAATTTACTAATATATGATTTTGTTCCGTAATTATTATTATTTTAGTCAATTGAACCGTTTGAATGAATGTTTATTTATATTGAACTGAATTGAGATTAACAAGGAGAAGGAGTTAGTCAATGATGTTTGAGCATGTATTTTGTTTGAGTGCCTATTTATTTTCTATCAGTACCTATGGATTGATCACAAGCCAAAACATGGTTAGAGCGTTTATGTGTCTTGAACTTATACTTAATTAGATTAATATAAATCTTGTAACATTTTCTAATTTATTTGATATTCATCAATTAAAAGGAGATATTTTATCAATCTTTGTTATAGCTATTGCAGTAACTGAAGCAGCAATTGGTCTAGCCATTGTTTTGTCGATACATCGTAACAAAAAATTAACTCGTATCAATCAATCCAATTTGTTAAATAAATAGTCGTAATCATATAATTGTATATAATCAATAATGAAATATTTTAATGTGTAATAAAATATATAATTTCTATTTATTATTTTACTTTTTTATTA
>JAMKPZ010006122.1:0-13280 GCA_024699675.1 Amphibolis antarctica | reverse complement strand
AATTTTTATTATTGAAATTTATATGATAACAATAATACGTAAAAATTTATACAAAATTAAAATTAAAGTTTAAGAAGCTCTTCCTATATGTAACTACGTATCACCAACATGAATTAATTAATTATATTACAAATTTGTTTTAAATCCGAAATTTTGCCAGTATGATAGCGTACGATTTTTTTTAAAAAATATGAATCAAAATTTATGCTCTTGCAAATTGCCACTACGATAGCGTTTGGATAAGATTTTTAAGAGCAGATTATGAAAAATATTAATTAAATGTATGATTTGATGTTGAAAAAATCACTGAATTATATAAGGAACCAAGCATTCACTTATCATGCATTTTGAGAGAACTTCAGTCAATTCTAAAAATCTTATAGAATTAAAATTAAAGTTAATTTTGTAAATAAAGTTAAAATTATAGTAATTTATATAGTAATAATAATATTAAAAGTATTTTTAAAAATCGTTGAAATTCAACTCGAAACCGTTGTCGAAAAATGCACTTCCGTAGAGCTTTGATTTTACCGTGCTGTGAATACGAGAGAAGGAAGAATACACTACATAAAAGTGATAAATAAAAATTTGTGTAGAGTTAACGTTGAAGTTGAAGTTGAAAAAATAAACAATGTTTAAGTCTTTTATCAATACGTTTATTTTTAAAATTTAAATAATTATTAATTAGTTAATCAATGGTATAATCTAATTACTTATTAAATGAGTTGAATCCATTACTTTATTTTTCCTTAAAAATAAATTATTAAATTTTAACAAAAACCTTTCAAAAAAATGATACTATTGTATCAAGCTTAAAGATAAAGTTCACAGGCTTATGACCAATACAGATTGTAATATTAATTATATTATCACAAAAGATCGTACCGAATGAATTTTATCCCGATACAAAATGTTGTTGGGGTACAACCAACATGGAGAATAAATTTTAGCGCTCAAAAAGAAGAAGAAATGTTGTAAGGTAGTGTTTGTATTTTTAAAATGAGTAAAAAATGATAAAATTTTAATTATTATTTTTTATTATTTTACGTGATTTTACATTAATTTTGAAGACACCAACACCAATAAAGTTTCATTGTATTTATTCTTCACGGTCAACCTACCAATCAAACGATTACACGGTGTAAATCATAAATTAATTTTAATACAGAATCATTGACCAACCTCGTTCTCTCAAAAAAAAATGATTTTTAAGTAAATAATTTTAAAATAAAATGATAATAAAGAATAATTTTGATAACGAACGAATAAATTAAAAAATATAAATATTATTATAAAATTAATAATACGAGAAAGTGAACGATACCTATGTGCTTCTTTTTCATTGTACTATGTTAAATAAAATTATAAATTAATTTTAATATTAGGCAAATTTTATCTTATTAAAAGTAATCGATTAATAAGAAAAAACTTAAAATAATTAAAAGTTCTAATTTTCGTGGTCAATTTTGATAAGTTAAGTTGAGTTTTATAGTTTTCAAGAAATTACATGATTTACGATAAAAAAGTAATGATAGTATTTTAAAAAAAGTTGTAATAAATAATAAATAAAATAAGTAAAAGGATAATATATAGTATTTATTATAATGATGTGATGATAATATTTTTTTTGAAAGTTATAATGAATAATAAATAAAATATATAATAAAATAATGAATAATATTTATTATATTAATATGTTGATGATATTTTAAAAAAAGTTGTGATGATAATATTTTAAAAAAAATTATTACATCTAATAAATATAAAAATTATTTCATAAATAATATTATAAAATATTATAGTATATAATGAAAATATAATTATATAGGGATAAATGCATGGATAAACAAAGTCATAAGTCGATGCACCTAATTATCATGCGGAATTAAAGTAGGAAAAAAAGGTCACACGACTCGATCGGACGCATGTTACAAAAACACCGTAAATGTCGGTCGTCGCAAGGATCAGAACAACGCCGGGAGGCCACCGGGAGCATGGTGGCCGGCCAACGAGGGAGCGGCGCCACCACCGCTAGCACTGGCAGCGGCGGCGTTGCTGCGGGCGAGGTGGCAGAGCTGGCGGAGCTTGGTGGGGACGTACCAAACGGCCAGGCGCGGGTGGGCGGCGAAGACGGCGTCTATGTCCCATGCGTGGCGGGAGGCGATGAGCACCAGCGGGCTGTAGCACGCCTGCCTCCACGCGCCCACGTTCTCCCCCCGTTCCTTGAACGCCCGCCGCAGCGCGTTCGACGCCTCCTCGTCCAGGCAGTGGAGCGCGTAGCAGTGCACGTAGTGCCGCATCTTCGGCTTGTTGATGTAGCTCGCACCCGCCCGCTTCGCGAACCGGAACACCTGGTTCGTCACCTACACGCGCGTACGTAACGAAATTTTAGCTTTAAGGATCGTAACGAAATTAAAAAATGTCAATGTCATCGTAAAAATAACATGAGATTACTTTTGGTAGTTAGAAGCAGTGAGAAGTGGAAGACGTCTTAAATAATTTCAACTTCAATAATTACGAAGAATTAATGTAAATTGAGAATAATTTATTAAATGATGTAAAAACTGAATGGTAAATCATCGAGTAAAAAATTATACATGAAATTTTATATTGTAATGATAATATATAGAAGTTTGTATAAAATTGAAGCTAAAATTATGTATATGTACCTTGGTCGGGCACTTCTCGCCGCGTTCTTTGGCAATGGCCTGGACCTGGACGAGGAAGTCTCTGCACTGGTTGTAGAGGTGGAAGAGATAGTCCAAGCCGTTCTTCTTCCCTCTGGCGACCTCGCCGGGCTCGGTGACGATGAAGGGATGCTCCCTCTGTCTCTCCCCTCCGCCGCCGCTCCTGCTTCTACCATCGTCTTCGTCGTCATCTTCGTCGTCTTCTTCCTCGTCATCGTCTAACGCGACCTTCTTCAGATTTTTCTGCTGCTTATTCCTGCCGCTTGTGCTGCCACGCCTTTGCTGCTGCTTGCTCTTGTCTAGCTGCTTCTGAGCTCTTCCCACCTCCCCACCGCTCCCCACCACCTCCCTCTCTTGTTGTACCACTGGTTCTTCTGATAAACCTGTCACATATATATATATATATATATACACACACACACACATACAGACACACACACACATATATACACAACAAGAAATTAAAGTCAAATAATCCAATCTTGTGAAAGTTCTTGTCGTCTTTAAACAATTATTTTCGTTTTTACGGTGTAAGCAAGCACAGATCATGCAAATATATAATGCCGAAGGTTGAAAATGCACATTCAAGTAATAGAATGTCGAAAAAAAAGGGTTTTTTTGTGTGCAGAAGATTGATTGAACTCCACACAAAGCATTATCAGTAGAAAAAAGAATTATAATTGATGAATTAATACACCGAATTATTACCATTTTGCCATTCATGAACTGGTCTCACACTCTCACGTACGTACCTTCCTGCGACAGAGCGTCGAGAATGGTGTGATCTCCGACGAAGAACTGGCCGGAACTAGCCCTCCGAATGCCCTCCGCCTGCTGCTGCAAGAACTCGATCCTCCTCCTCTCCGCCCTCACCGCCGCCTTGATGCCGTACCGTTCACCGACGAGCAGCTCCCACCGGAACACGTGGCAGATGGTCTCCATCATGTCGTCGAGCTCGTCGTCCCTCATCCCCACCAGCGTGCTAGCCGTGAAGCCCAACTCTCCGATCTTCTCAACCGTCATGTACCTCACCCCGTACGCCTGGAACATCTCCTCCAGCTCCCTCGCCACCCCTCCTCCACCTCCGCCGCCTCCTCGCCCACCACCACCATAGAACCCCAGCGCCGCCGACTGACGTGGGTCCCACCGGATCAACCCCGCTGAGAAGGCGTCCGCCGGATCCATACCCAAGCCCACCACCTGATCGACCGAATCCAGCGGCTCGCTTTCTCCTTCTTGTGGAGCCACCACATCGATCGGCCGCGTTCTTTAAGCAGTAGAAGCGACAAGAAATGACGGCTGTGCCCCTGTTCCGAGATCGCGATGAGCTGACAATCTCACAGGGCTTCTGAATTGGCAGCAGTGGTCAACCCTTCCCACTCACCAAGGATTGTTCAGATATGCAAACTGCGAGCCAGTAAGATGTGGAGTTTGATAGAAAACAGCTAACCCACAAAAAAAAAACAAAAACAGAGCCAAACAAAAGATCCCTTCTTGCGCATGCATGCATGCATCGATCGACGATCACTTGACTAGTTGATGAGTACAAGCACATCTGTATGTAAATCTAGAAAAAATCAACCACACCGTATCTGCCAATTAATTGAATCATCGTTATATATATTTCCCGGTGAATATATAAGAAATCAAACGATCAGGACCTAAGTCATGTCATGTGTGCACTCATCACTGTCATCACTGTGGAACAGCGCCATGAAAAACAGGGTGTGGGGGGGGCGCTGGCTAGAGAGCTATGGATGGTAGCTTTTAAAGCAGGGACGGTAAATGGATGGATAGATGTATAAGGTTCATCACTGTTGCTGATTCCATGAAATCCGTGGATTGATTGATTGATTCCCATTATACTCTTTCCCTTCTCCTCTCCCTCTTTCACCTCACCTGCTGTCTACAGTGTGACGGAGAGACAACCTTAAACCAGGTGGCCACCTCCAATGGGGGAGGGGAATGTGTGGTTGCTGCATGAACAGAGGAGCTCGTTGGGTGGGGCGGACTAGACGACAAGGATTGAGAGATGGAGAGTGGCTTGCAAGCAAGGGTCTGCCGTTCGCCATGGAATTACGGGCTTAGCTTTAGACCCTAGCACAACTGGTGCTTGGCTTCCGCTTCTGCTCCTCTTTCTCTGCTCTGCTCAGGGTGACGAAGATAAATGGATGATGGAACTAAACATGCTTGTGACAGCAACGCCAGCAGGCTCAAACCACGAGAATTGCATTATCTTTTATTTTAATATTGTAAAATTGTAATTAAAAGATACTTTTTTAAAAATTTATTATTGTAAATTAGACCAATAAATTTTTGAATTGAAGTTCATTGGTAACAATGTTTAATAGAATTTTTATCGTACTATAATATTTGTATTAAACAGGATATATAAATAATAATTGTAATAATTTTTTTATTATAGTACTTGATGTAAAATAACTAATCGTACTTTTAATAATTTTATCGATTTTGTAAATTTATTTCTTAGCATCGATTGTTTAACAAATAAAAAAAAAAAATTAAAAATTATGTCATGTAGTAAGAAACATAAGCTCTCATCTCATACCCTAACCTTATTTCCAAACATAAGCTAAGATCATAGTTTTTTTATAAAAAAATCTCTTAATCATTAATATAACACTTTATTAGTTTAATTAAAAGATAACGACTTCATGTTTGAGAGAGTTTCAATTAATTCTACGAGTTAGATATAATTAAAATTAAAGTTAATTTTATAAATAAAATTAAAATTATATAATAATTAAAATATTAAAATTTATATATTACAATCTACACAGTAATAATCAGTAAAACAAGTTGAACCAAATATCAGATTATCAGTAAAACAAAAGTTTAGAAGTAACCTAGGGTCCGATGTATGTATTTATTTGGGGTGTGGGACCGATGTATGTATTTTTTTTCGTTTTTTATATTTTTTTTAAACGTTTTATTTTTCTAGATTTTTTTAACAAATTTGATATGAAAGTTTTTTTAAAACTTTTTTTCGTTTTTTGTGTAATTTTTTAAACCTTTTTTAACCGTTTTGTTTTTATTGATTTTTTCAACGAATTTTATATGAACGTTTTTTTTCTATGTTTTTTTCACGTTATTATTATTTTTTTTTTTGAACATTTTGTTTTTATTGATTTTATTTTTGATTTAGACGGTTTTTATTTTTTAACGTTTTGTTTTTCCCCTAACGTGTTTTCCTTAAAAAGTACCTGTTTTCAATTAAATTTCGTTTTAACGGGAGATTAGTGTTTTTTTTAATTTCGGTTTGCATTTTATTTTTTTCCCTTTTTTTCTCAATTTTCATAGGAGGCACTGTTGAATTTCTGTTTTGTTTGACAAAACTACATATTAGTTGAGTTAGGAGTTTATTTTTTTTAGTAGGTATGATTTCTGAAGTAAGAAAAATTCTTTTTATTTTTTTCTTTGATAACTATAATAAAAAATCTACTCCCATTACAACGTCTTTTAAAATATATACTTCATACAATAAAAATTCTTATAAACTTCATTCTCAAACAAAACTTTTAAATTTTATTTGATAAAATACTATAAAAAACCTAAATTGCATGATACCTGGAGCTTAACTTTAGAAACAAAGTAGTCCTAAACACTTACAAGAGTTAAAAACATCATGGCTAAATGTACAAAAGCAATCCAAGCAAATTGTTAGCAACAATAGAAAGATCAGAAAGTGGTCATACAAAGGAAGGCTTCATTTAGATAACGTACTCCAAGTGTAATCAATTTTCGCACTACTCAATCACCGAATACATTATCCTCCCGTGTTTACTTCTTGATGAAGTCACATGAACTTAGTACGGAAGACTACTCATAGCTGCCTCTCTCTTCTTAGCCTTCTTTGTGCAATCTCATAAATCTAGTATAGTGGATGCACTGATTCCTTTGTGATGTATCAGAAGTTCCTTTGGAACTCATAAGGACGTACTGAAAGTTTCTTTGTGATGCATCCGAAGTTCTTTTAAGACACACCAAAAGTTTCTCTGATGTTCCTTTGAGATATTAGAAGTTCCTCTAGGACACGTCAGAAGTTCCTTTAGGACACAAAAAATTCCTTAGGATGCATCAGAAGTTCCTTTAAGACATACTGAAAGTTCCTCTCGGATGCACTGGAAGTTCCACTGGGACGTACCGGAAATTCTTCTAGACTTATGTCTTTTCTTTTCTTTTTTTAAAAAAGTTGTATATGTTTTGTTATTTTAATTAAATTACAAGAGAATATTATTTAAAATATATAAATATTAATGTGATAAAAGATACGACGGTAAAATAATAAGAAAAGTAAATTAGGAAATGTTAAAATAATGATAAAAATTAAGAATATTTTTAAAAATTAAAAATAGTGTTCGTAAACAAAACCTTAATTATGTCATTTAATTACGTCCACCCAATAACGAAGGCTACCGATAGTACATTAAAAATAGTTGTACCTTTCGCAGGAATGGAGTTGACTTCAAACTCCAAATTGGACTGAACCTCACTAAGCAATTTCGGTCATCCACCTAAAAAGACGAGAAACCAAGATCGAATAAAGTGAATCTAGAATGTTAAGGAGAAATTTAAGGGATAATTTGAAAAAATTAAAAGAATATTCTTCACCTTCCAGATAACTTCGTTTATATTACTGGTTCTAGTTAGCTTCAATTTTTTTTATCTTTCAAGAGTTAAAAAATTATTCATAATCGTACCTTAAACTCATTAACCATATTTATTTCAATAAGATGTGAGAAGTTTTAGTTTATTAACATACCAATTAAATTAAAACTATCAATATTAACTAAATTTTTTAATAAAAAATTAAAAACAAATGAGATCAACATTGTAATTAAACATGTCAATCGTATTGTGTCGTGTATAATGTTTTTGTACCAACTGATCAGCCTGTTATTTTTATGGGCCGTGTCGACACAAAATTCGTGTCGTGCTAGTCAACAGGCCGGTCCGTTGGCACGAAAACACTATTTGTGCTAGTCAACGACACGATATTGATCAACACGATTTTTTAATTAATTTATATGTAATTAATATTTAAATAATTAAATTTTCCACTTCTTCCCCTCTTCCTCTCCACTTCTTCCCCTCTTATTCTCCTCTTCTTCTCCGGTTCTTCCCAGCCAAATCCTAGCCTGCTAACGACTTAACGTAGCGACGTCGGACCACCGTTGCATGCCACCTCCATCAGACCGTCGCTACTACCTGTCGTCGCTGTTGGACTGTCCCTACTTGCCTCCACCAAGCTTGCTGCTACCTGTCGCCACCGTTGGACCGCCCCTGCTCTGCCCCCCCCCCCCCGCCTCGCCCCCTCGCCCCCTCGCCCTAGGTCGAGCATGCATGCCAGGCCGTGTTGATTTCGTGTCGAAATTTATGTTGTGCTGACCCAACACAAACTACCTAGGGGTCGGCTCAAGCACGACTCACGATACAAATAATTATTCTAGGCCAGTCTGGCACGACACGATTGACATGTCTAATTGTAATTAAATATCATGAAGATATTTACAGTAAAATGATCAAATGTCGCATAATTTTCATTAAGTTGTAAAACTAACAGTGAGTTAACAAGTCTCATTTTTTGTAGCAATATATATATGGGGATGCGGACTCTATAGGCACCTGTAGATGGTCTCTATATGTGCCCAAAATTGGGGCTGTAAGTGGTCGTCGATCTCATGCTCCACTGGTGAAATTTGGTTTTTTTAAAAACACTCTCTCTCTTTCACGTGAAATTTCAAAAAAACTTAACATTTAATCAACATCCTTTTTAATCAATGTTAATTAATTGAAATTCAAAACCACCAACATTAATTGATGGTAGTTTCGTAAATCTCTTATTTATTTGCACAGAAGTTCTACAAATCAATATTTTATATAATGTAAAATAACAAAATTATTGTTACTCTCTTCTTTATTTTAACGAAAGTATCGTAAATCACTCAAGATCCTCTGTGGAGCCAAGGCTCATTCAACAGACTTTTATTGTACGAATGTTCATTCAACAAAGGTTCATTGTGTGAAGAGTCAAGCAATGAAGTAAGTTAGTTGTCTGAAGTAATATTACTAGTATACACGTCTTTTTAGGTGAAGAGAGAGAAATAAGGTATTTAAGATTTTCAAATACGTGATTTAATTTATTAAGATGAGATATTTAACATTTTAATATTATTGAAAATATCTAAAAAATAAAGGAATAGTTATACGACATAGTATAAAGTAAACATGTTTCCTTTATGGTTTGCTATGGAGTAATGGTCATAGCTCCATAGTTTATCATAAAGTTATTTCTTTATCTCTCCTTTAATAATTTACAACACTTCTGTTAAAATAGAAAAAGAGTTACGTTAGTTCCATTATTTTACATTATATAAAATATTAATTTGAGGAACTTCCGTGCAAATAAAGAAGAGATTTACGGAACTACCGTCAATTGATGTGGGTGATTTTGATTTTTAATAAATTAATATTGATTTAAAAAGAATGTTGATTAAATATTAAGTCATAAAATAAGTAAAATACTAAGTCATAAATTTAAGTAAAATAAGGTAAAATATTAATTTATCTTAAAAAGGACGTTAATTAAATATTAAGCCATAAAAAAGTAAAATATTAAGTCATAAATTTAAGTAAAATAAGTTAAAATAATAATTTATCTTAATAAGGATGTTAATTAAATATTAGGTCATAAAAAAAGTAAAATATTAAATCATCTTAATACATTAAATCACGTATTCGAAAAATCTTAAATACCTTATTTTATTTAAATTTTTAGAACATTCGTTGAGTGATATGTTTGCATATTAAGATTATTACTGTATATCTCTATTTTTTACTGGGTACTTCTATTTTGTATGCATAACAATGACAAGTGATTTTAAAAGTTAAAAAAGTTACTTATAAACAATGTCTTAATCTTAGCTCTAATTTTGATATGCACACGATCATTCCCGAACACCTTTAGATCTAATACTAAAATATTTTTGAATTCTATTTAAAATTTTATCATATTTTTATATTCATCTAATTATAAAACTTACTGCGTAATATATTTTTTTCAAAATTTTACATGGAAAAATATATTATATAAACGTACGATTTGTTGATCCGAGGCACAGCTTTGACCTTCCCCTAAGCAAATCCAACGGCGTGAAAAGCCTAAAACTGTGATATTACTGATATTATGATTTCAGTTAATTTATTCATTAATATTTTATTTATTAATGAAGTATCGACTATGATCGGTATTCGGTTGCTCGTGGACTCAAAGAATAAAAGCGAAATAGAAAAGATATAATATTTCAACCAATTTACTTTATACTGATATTATGATTTTCCACGTATTTTTTGTTGTTTAGGCAGTTTTAGGTTTTTAATCCTAATTTTTTAAAATATCTAGACTTTTAATACTAAAACGTCAAATACTATTCACAATACGTGTATAATAGAAATCATGTGTTGACTTCAAAAAATCACGTACCCATGTTAAAACTTCAAATACTGTTCATCAGTTTCCCAACTTTTTTGAACTTTTAACATTAAAATATTAATTTTTCATTACGTGCAAACTTAAATTTTTTACATTACATTAATCATTAATTTAATATAGTTTTTACCTTATTTAACACTTCTAAACCAATTATACCATTTGAATCAATTATTAAATAATAAAGTCATAATCACCATAACTATTTAGAATACTTTCAATAATAATTTAAACACTAAAAAAATATTTATCATCAAATATAATACTCAACATGCATTGCACAACAAAGGTTCGTTGAACAAACACATCACTCAATGAAGGTTCTAAAAATTTAAATAAAATAAAGTATTTAAGATTTTCGAATACGTGATTTAATATATTAAGATAACTTAATATTTTACTTTTTTATGACTTAATATTTAATCAACATTCTTATTACGATAAATTAATATTTTACCTTATTTTACTTAAATTTATGACTTAATATTTTACTTATTTTATGACTTAATATTTAATCAACATCCTTTTTAAATTAATATTAATTTATTGAAAATCAAAATCACCCACATTAATTGACGGTGGTATCGTAAATCTCTTCTTTATTTGCACAGAAGTTCCACAAATTAATATTTTATATAATGTAAAATAACGGAAGCATTGTTACTCTCTTTTTTATTTTAAAAAGATAAAGGAATAACTTTACGGTGAATCAGGGAGTTATGGCCATTACTCTACGGCGACCCTTAAAGTTAAGTCGTATAGCTATTCCTTTATTGTTCAAATATTTCCAATAATGTTAAAATATTAAATATCTCATCTTAATAAATTAAATCACATATTCAAAGATCTTAAATATCTTATTTTACTTAAATTTATGACTTAATATTTAATCAACATCCTTTTTAAATCAATATTAATTTATTAAAAATCAAAATCACTCAAATTAATTTCCATTTTTATATAAGGTAAAATTACGAAACTATCATTTAATGCTTTTCTCTATTTTCACGAAATTTCCGCAAATTAATTAACTATACTTCAAAAGTTCATGTCACAGATGCTTGTAAGATTATTCTGTAATTTCAAATTAATTTATGAATAAAATTGTTTGTGACGACTACGAAGATGATAACAACGACGAAAACAACATAATTGAGGAAAATGCTACATCTTTATGTAATCATTTTGAAAATTAATGTCACATCTTCATTTCATGTAAATGAATTACGTTTACATTATAACTGAGACTTTAGAAGCAAGCAATTACTTGTTTTGTATATGACATAGTACAATGCAAAATCTTCACTTCATGATTCCATGGCAAAGGCCAAAGGTAAACTCACTCCAACCCATTTCAATTTCTTCAATTTTAATATCAAGTTGTTGTGACATACAGGAATCCAATCAAAATTTGAGTTCATCCTATAAAATAGACCAATAATGAATACTCAAAAGGCAATGTGAATTCATTTAAATTTTTACGTATAATCAATTATGTCCACTTTTAAGCTGGATTCTCTTCATGCTCTTCAATTATTTGAGAAGAACTTGTAACATTTAAATCTATTAAATTCACTATATTAATAAATGAAAGAATAATATAATTCACAATTGATAAACTAAAAGTAACATGTATTTCGACAAGTATTGATATAATGGCCTAATTGATTACATCCGTTACACATTCTTTTATTTTTCTTTTTTTCAATCATAGCTATTTCAACACTAGACGTCATCTGTTGACTCTATGCAAGTCTTCCTTTTATTTTTCGTTGCATAGTTGGATCTCTCACCATAAATTCAGATGGTAACTCTTATACATTATTGCCAGTAATGCTATATATACATGATTAACTATCATCTTTTCTTTGAAGACGTAATTCAGACATTTTCTTTAACAATTCTTCAAAACCAACATTAGCTAATTTAAATGTACATGACCGCAAGTCCCATTTCTTGAGACCGCAAGTCCCATTTCTTGAGAGGAGTAATCCTGTGCAAAAAGCATCGATATTAGTTTTCTATCAATACAAGAAAAATGTTATATTAACATTATATGTTGTACTTACCCATCTATACAATGTGATTGTACATCAATTATACTTGATTTTCTAACACAATCTTTTATTATTGAAAATCTTTTTACCTTTGCATATGCATTGTAAAATATATATGCAGTATCAACTAACGAAAAATCCATAAGGACTTCTAAGGTTTTCATTTTCTTACTCTCTTCTATAGTGTTTTCTTGTATTTCAATTTCTTCAATTCCAATATCAATATTTTCAGTGTGTAGGGGAAGTTCTCGTGACATATCAAAATTTGATTCAATCTTACAAATTACCAAGAAAAAAATTAATATGTGTAGTACTATTAATAACAGTTGCTACATATTTAAAAGAAAAAAAATAGTAACCATTGGTACTTATTTAAATATACAATACAAACAAAAGCAAAAAACTAGTAACAGTTGGTACTAGTTTAAATATAAAATACAAATAAAAGAAAAAAAAAGTAATAGTTGTTACTAATTTAAATATACAATACAAACAAAAGAAGAAAAAAACTCATATCATGAGAAATATAGTCTTTGATAGTGCAAAATACTTGAATATAGGAAGTCGATGAAGACAACACGGGCAATCAAGGGAGAGCAAAGATCACAAGGGAGGATTTATTTTTTTGTTGCAGTGGTAGCAACACAGCAGACAAGGGTGGGAGAGGGGGGGAAGGGCCTTTTTAGCAAGCAAGAGGCTTTTTTGATGGGCAATGGAGGGAGAGAGCAAAGATCATGGCTTTTCCTTTTCTTTTTCTTTTTTTTAAAATTTAGGCACTTGTTGAGACTCTCTACAGGTGTCTGTAGTGTCTGTTTTCATTTTCTATATATATATATATATATATATAGGGTTTAATGGTTCTGTAGGTGCCTACAGAAAGTTCTGTAGGTGCCTACAGAAAGTTCTGTAGGCACCCGTTGGATGAAAGATGAACGGCTGTTTGATGAAGAGAGAGAGTGTTGGAAAAAAAAAGCCGCGCGGAAAAAATTTCCCTTCCCGCCGATGACAGCCGCGCGGAAAAAATTT